>VZUI01047257.1:0-93021 GCA_013401135.1 Cettia cetti
CGGGGCACCCCCGGGACCCCCCCCCGCCCCGGCGGCAGCAGCAGCAGCAGCAGCAGCCGCCAGACGCGCCGGGCGCCGCCGCTCCGTGCCCCCTCCGCCAAACTTTTGCCGGCGCTCGGCCGCCCCGCGGCTCCTCCCGGGAGGCAAAGCCGGAGCCGTGCCCTCGCCCCGGGCGGCGGCGGGTGCCTGGGCGGGGGGGCTCCCGGCTTCTTTCCCCAGCTTTTTATTGTTTTAACTCCTTTTTTTTTTTTTTTTTTTCTTCCTCCCCGCGGGGAGGGGTGGGGAAGGGAAGGGGCTATAAAGCGCGAAGGGACGTGCGTGGCACAGTCCCCGCTGCAGCCGGTCTCCGCCGGAGCGGGGGGCTAGGTCAACACCCGGCCCCCTAAAAAACAACCCAAAACAACTTAAGCTTCTCCCGCCGCGGGAGAGGGACAGCACGGGACGGGCCAGGACCGGACGCCGCAAGGTAAGGCACCGGCAGCGGGGAGGGGAGCGGGGCCGCCGGCGCAGCCCCCTCTCCGATTGCCCCAGGGCGGGGGGGGGCCGCGCTGCCCCGACCCGGCTGCGGGACCCTTGGCCGGAGCGGGGCCAGGGCCACCCTGGCGCCGTCCCTGGAGCCGCGGCTGCGGCGCTGAGCCCGCGTCCCGGCACCGCTCCACCGCGGCTTTTGCGGGATGCTGCCGGGAGAAACCTCGGCGTCCTCTCGGATCCCTCCCTCCCCTTCGGGGTTTGTTTTTACCTCTCCGTTTTTGCCCTCTTGCAGCCCGCGGCGGCCAGTGCCCCACAGCCCGTGCGGCTGCCGGGAAGCCCGGCTCGTCCTCCGACGCTGCCGCGGAGCGGGTGTGTGCCAGGCAGGCAGCGGCCCCGGCTTCGCCAGCATCATACGTTGTTCTCGGAGAGAAAAAAAAAAAAAAAAAAAAAAAAAAAAACAAAAAAAAAAAAAAAAAAAAAAAAAAACAAAACCAAAAAAAACCCAAACAAACAAAACCACACACCCAGACAGAAAACTCTACGGTGGGATGTAAGTGCTGAGATTTGCTAGGTGCAGCCGTGGTTCTGTTTTTATTTCGACAGCGCAGAGACAATGGCTGCAAAGCGTTGTTTAATCACTTGCAGATAGAACTTTTATGCATTTAAACCTTAGCAGTTAAAGGCTAGCGCAGAATTTTGAAAAGCTGTGATTCTCTGAGTGTGTTTGTTCTGGATGAATTTAACGCTTGAGCGGTGGCATGCCGTGCTTCCCTGGACGGGTTAGCGTGCTGCCAGGGAAAAGTGTGATCCTGTCTGTGTCCTGCCGCCCGCGTCTGCTCTGGAAATCATCCCGGTGGACACCGACGTGTACTCGGCAGCCTCTGCAAGGCTGGTTTCAGGCAGCGGGTCGTGAAGTTTGTAGCTGCCTTTGGATTTCCCCTCCCCGCCAAAGGAGCTGGTTAGCATCTAGTTACAATGTTAATTAGAACAATTAAACAGTATCGCTGTTCTTGTGGATCGACTGAGCGGCAGGAAGCGAGCTCGGAGGGGGAGGCAAAGTCCCTGCCGTAAATTCCCGGACCTCCCCGTCCCAGCCGGCTGTGAGGCAGCCGTAGGCAGCAGAAGATGTTCAGTGGCACAAGTGTGGCATTGCCTCCACTGGAGCATCCAGCAGTTAGGCTGCTCTGGCAGCCGCATCCAGCACTGAGGATGGGCTCCCAGCCTCGATGCACCCGTTTCACGCTTGGTCGAGACAGTGGAGTTGTGTCTGTAAAAGTGGAAGGGGCCAGAGCGGCGAGAGATTTATGGCATCGGTGACCCTGGCCAGGCGCTGCTGGCTTGGCCATAACGTGGTTTACATAAAAACAATGCTTGGGTGTTAAACACCAACAGCACCCTTGGCTATGCCGTGAGGGAGCAGGGGGAAAAACTTTGTGTTTCTGCTCAGCCTCCTTTGGAAATCGCTGAATCTGAGCTATTTTAGGAATGGCATTTCATATTGCTTCTTGTCAGGAATGCCTCATCCTCCCGGCCGCGCTCTCCTACCTCATAGCAAAACACGTACCTGCAGGAGAGCTGCCCGGGTCAGCTTTCTAGTGCTACTACAACTCTCTGAAGGACTCAGAGCAATGCCTAGAATTTAAAACTTGCTGATATTTGAAGCAGGAGAGGACTTTTTAAAACACTGAGAGATTTTTGCCTTCTAGTCTGACCATTAAGAACATGGTGAGATGTGCAGTTGTGCATCACGTGTCAGTACTGTGTGGATGCATCCAGGGTCCTTTGGCTGTGTTTTGACCCTGTTGTGAGCAAAGTGATACCTCGTGGGCTTTCTGTGCCAACAGATAACAAGCCCTTCTTAATTTTGAAAGAGCTTTATAATATGTCTGCAAAATCCCTTGTCACATTTCCATGATGAGGACTGTGGGTGCATCCCGCTCTCCTCATCGCCATTCGGCCCTGGACAGAAATCCTGTTGATTTCTGTGCTGTGGAGGGTGGTGACCGCAGCGTGTCATTGCAGCCCTACCAGCAAAGTGACAAAACACGCAGGTCCCACTCCTGAATGGGGACATGCTGGGCTCTGCCAGCAGCTCCCTGGCACCAGCCACACCTGCCAGGCGGCGGCACACGGGTGTGACGTGCCGCTGGTGCCGTGGGCCGGCAGGTCACCTCGCACCCCAGGCGCCGCGGAGAAGGTCAGGATTTGGTGGTCGGATGCGAGGGAATTTGAGCACTGTGTGGGATGCTGATCCCACCGAGATGACTACGGGCCCCCTTATTTAATTGTGAGAAGTTTGTAGCCAAGGCGAGGCAGAGCTGCGTAGGATCGCCCCGCGTGCCTGTGTTGTTGTGGTTGAGCGCTTCGGAAACGCGGAGGAAAAGCTCTGAGGTTTCCCCAATGTTTATAAATACAATCTGGTGCAAACTGTCAAGCAAGCTGTTCAAAATCACGTCACGCCTGCGCTGCCTTCCCCGCTCGGCTTAAATGCCTTTGCCACAGAGCCGGTGCTCGTCTGTCCTTTGGAGCTCCCGGCACGCAGCTCCGGCCCGTCTGCGGGGCTTTCCCAGCGCCCCTCTCCTCCTCCTGCGAGCCAGGCTGCGGGTGCAGCGCCGCGGGCAGGGTCGGTGCCGTGGCTCTGCCTGCAGCACCACCCGCTCAGTAGGGCCTGAGCAGCCGTCAGGGCTCCGAGAGCCCAGGCTGCCCCAAAGCAGCCTGGCTCACAGACCAGAACTGCGTGCAGGGGCAGAAAGGGCATCTTCGAGGCATCTTTGCCCTCCTTAGAACGTTTGCCTACCTTCGATGTCCCCAAAAAATGAAGGGATAAACACTTTCTTGAAAGCTCCATCCGTGCAGTGGTCTTCTGCTCCATCCCATGCCCTCAGTATGGCTGGACGGAGGCTGTTTGTTGGATGTTTCACTCTGAAGTGTGCCAGGTTCTTCTGCCTTAATATATATAAAAAGATGAGATGTTTATTAAACTCAGACCCTGCTTTTTCTTCTACAATTTATACCCCCAGAGACTGGTGATAAACAGTTTATTAAAATGAAACCCTGATTTATTTCTGCAAATGGTTACATTTCAAGCTGGTACCAAGCGATTTTGTAGGAGACCATCTTTTATTCTTCCCATGGCAGTTGAAAGGATTGCTAGAAAAGCAATCCAGAATCTAAGCAGGTTTGGATAAAGGCAAGCCAGAACTGTACGTCAGGGTTTGTGGTGCTTTTATGCGGCGAGGCGGTGAATTTTACCACGGAACATCTGGGCACTGGCTTCAGTTACAGCGCAGATTTTAGTGGGATAACGAGTCTTACTTGGCTTTGCCTTCATTTTGAAGTCACTAAACTTTATACGAATAATAAAACTGAAAGCCCATTACTTCACTGTTTGCAAGGGGCTGTTTCAGTCCCTCTCCGGGGTCTCGCATCTTTCTGGGGCTGTTTTTATTTTGCCGCGCTAAGTGGGTATTTATCTTCTCAGTGCCTCGCTGGCTTTCGCGGGAGGCAGCTTCGCTAATTTGTAGCGATGGCCACCCCGGGGAGGGCGGGCGGGTTTCCATTCCCCCCCGCGGAACGCCCTCGTTTTCTGCCTTAGGGGCTGCCCCATGGAAGCTGCACGTTTCCCCTTCGCGGAACTCGAAGGGACTGAGGCTGGTAACCTGCAGGGAGATAGAGCTGCTCCGGGCCGCTAGCTCAGCCACTCGGGAGAGCTAAAGTAACAGGGAAAGGGTTTGCTTTCTTTTTCTGTTTGATTATAAAATGCAGAGGAGTAGAGTAGACTGGACAGATGGAGGGAAGGGCCACCTTTTATGCAAGAAAACAAATTTGCAAGCCCTTACAGCAGGGTGCACATACTGCTAGGAACACTCCAGTGTAAGGGAGGATAACCCCAGCTAGTTATGTATCAAGGAATAAGTGTTTGGAATATAAGTTCCATGTGAGAGTGCATGGACAGGCCATGAGGCTGGTGTTAATGTTGGTCATGGAGCAGCTGGAGTGATACTGAATGCTGGTGAGCTCTTATTTTGGTGTCACTGACTGTATGGGCAGGCATAAACCAGAAGAACTCACTATTACATCCAAGGAAGGAGAATATCCCAGGTAAGACCAGTAAGAAGGGACTTAAGGCACTGCTTGAGCTCTGCTAATTCGTGAGTGGAGCAGTGAGTGAGTGAGCATTGCTTTGGGGAAAAGACAGAGTGCAGAAACTGCTCTGTTTCACATCGTGACTGAGATATACTTCTGTTGCAAAAGTCCTCATTAGGTCATAAAGGGATAGTTTCTGCCTGAAAAGCTCGTGGATGGATGGAAGGAGCTTTGAAGGCTGAGGAGATGTTATGTTTGAAAATTTTAGCAAAATGTCATTAGGAGAGGAAGTATTTGCCCTTAGATTGGGAAACAGGTCAGGATAATAAATCATAACTCCTGCAGAATGTGCTTAAAGCTGGAAATACATTCAGAGGGGAGAGAAAGAGAGTAAATATTAGAAAGAAGTTTGTTCTTTCAGAATTAATTTTCTCATTTGCTGCATGCAAGGACACCCACTGAACAGGAGAAGGATAAATGTTAACACAGAGCTCTAACAGGAACCAGCTGAAAATCTCATGACTACGTGGATGGCCTGGATTGCTCTGCAGGGAGCACGTCAGTCATGTGGGACACATCAGAAAAAGACAGTGTGTCATGTCACCTCGTGTGTGAGGTAGCTGACAAAAACGTGAAGGAGGGCATTTTACAGGTTGGGTTTAAACGACTTTGGAGTAATCAGCAACACCAGCAGCCTGAGAAGCCAGCCCTGCTCCGTGACTGCTTCACTAAACACAAACGTGCCTGCGTTACCAGAGGGGTGCAGCAGATCCTGCACAGAGCATCTCGCAGTGGGCTCTGGCCTTCCACCCAGGCAGGTATTTTCAGCATTTCTCACAGATTTCTCAGGGTTGTCCAGGTTTGGCCTGAACTGGGACTGCTCTGGCTTCAGGGTAATTAAACTCAGGGGTTAGAGAGATGTTTGTTGCTTGTGTGACAGCTGAGATAGGAAGCAGTGGGTACTTGCTGCGAGCACCTGGAAAACTGAAAAGCAAAAGGCAATAATTTATCTCTCCTGCCTCATTCCCTGCTCCATGGGGCCGGATATGAGTGCCCCTCCAGCGTGACCCTCACACGCTCCCAAGGTGACACAGCACCGAGGCCAACACTTCCCCCATGATTTACAGGGGAAAAGCATTGTTTGCCTAATTGAGTCTGTTTCTTTTTTTTTTTTTTTTTTTTTCCCCTGTATTATTTGAGAAAACACAACTTTGCTGAAACTTTATTAGGGGGTGAGAAAAATTATGATTTTCATATTTCTCACCTTTAACTTGCTCAGTACCAAGACAGAGGAGCACTAGACCAGCCAAGGCACGGCAGGATGGTGAGTTC
Organism: Cettia cetti; assembly: GCA_013401135.1. Taxonomy (NCBI): domain Eukaryota; kingdom Metazoa; phylum Chordata; class Aves; order Passeriformes; family Sylviidae; genus Cettia; species Cettia cetti. The sequence continues at coordinate 5,890 of VZUI01047257.1, forward strand.
GTCACACATTTGCAGGGATGATTGAAAAAGGAAGATGTTTGCACAAAGCAGCCAGAATATCATGAAGAAGTGAGTGCTCCCTCTCTTCCTTTCTTTCTCTCTCTTCTCTCTCTCTCTTTCTCTCTCTCTCTTTCCCTCTCTCTCTCTTTCCCCCTCTCTCTTTTTCTCTCTCTACTTTGTTTAGGTGCAGCAGATTTACTGCTAATTTGCTTGTAGTCAAACAGTCTAAACATGCCTCTGCATTCTGAAATCCAGAAACCTGATGGAAATTAAGTAGTTTACAGATCAGGATGATGATGGTGTGGGAAAGCCAAGTGTCTTGGAGCTGCCAGCTGGTCTCTGGATGTGAAGGAAAACATTAGTGAGCAGTGTTAACAGTTTCTAGTCCCTGTTCCTTCCCTTCCTTTGGCTACTAAATCTGTGTTTAATTCCCTGGGGGTTTTCTCTTCTGGGTGAGAATTACTTGAGTATGATTTGTACGACTAATAGGATCTTACCCTTACTTGGGGAAAACCCTAGGGGCTCTCTCAAACTGATTTTTCAGTAATGAGAAATAATGAAAAAAGTCTAATAGTCCTAGAGGGTATTAAAGTTACAATTTTGCAGGGAAGATTTAATATCAGTTGATTAAAACTTTTATAATCCTGTTATAGTACAATAGTCAGAAAAAAAATAAGAAGAGGGAAAAATAAGTAGGCTTTTAAGACCCTCTCACACGATGTGAACAAGTCTGAATTTAATGTTTGAATTAAGCAGGTATTTTAAAGCAGGAGTCTAAGACATCTCTTGCAAGTGTGTGATAGGAGGGTGGCAGGCTCAGGGAAAGAAGCGTGCTGTGTTAATTTATGGAGCACATTCTAATTCCCACTCATCTAAGAAAAAGCAGTTGCAAGGTGTTTATGAGAAAATCCAGGCAATTAGGACTTAAACTAGAAAATGCAAAATTCATAGACCTCAGCAAAGTGTGTTTCCAGTAGCACAAAACATGCTCTGGCTCAGCCTCTTGCTCACAGGGTACATGAGCATCCCCACTGGGCACTGTGGGCCCATTCTGGGTCTGTTCATCCAGGGACTGGGCAGACCCAGCTCATGGCCCTCAGAAAAATGTGTGGGGGCAAAGTGGGACCTGGGAGCATCGTCCCTTGGGCAGAGCCCCCCACATGGCTCCAGCCCAAGCCTCTGCTGAGATGCTTTGAGAGAACAAAGCACCAAGGAGCAGGTACTGTTTTATGAATTTACAGCTTTTGGGGTTTAACAAAGATCAGCAGTGATGCTGGAGCGACGCTTTGTCCTTCAGCAGTAACTTTCATCTAAGAATGTTGAACAGCTACATTTCCCATCTCTGGCAAAGGGACACTCCCAGAAGGCAGCGCTGGATCCCACACCAGGGCTCTTAACATGTCTTCCCCCCTTGGGAAAAGCACTGCTCTTGGTGTGCGTTTCAGTCACCCCTGAATGCAGAAGCTCCTCCTTTCTTCTCCCTTCTTTCCTCCTCTGTCAGCCCAGGATGTATGGCTGCCATAGGAAGGCTGGAGATTTTGGGGCTGTTTGGATGTTCGCTCACCCATGACAGCCTGGCCTCCCTGCCCGCATGGGTTCCCTCTGCTTTTGTTGGCAGCCAGCACAAAAAGGGCTAACCTTTCCCCTGCCAGACTGCACAAATGAGCACTGGCCCAGCAGTAAAGTGGAGCTGAAACCAATCCTTGCAATAATCTGATTTTTCAGACTCCTTACCACAGCTCTGCAGGTGACCCTGGCAGGTTTGAACTTCCCTTTGGCGGTGCCACATGCCTTTGGAGCACCCGTCCCTTTTGCACTTGGGAAGGATTTTCCAGCTTGGAAATGCACAAGTCCACTGCTTAGAAAATGAAAAAGTTCCAGAAGGAAGGCTGAAGACTGGCAGCTCCCAAACATACTCCTGTCATGCTTTGGTGTGATGAGCTGATGGCTGGTGAGCCATGGGGTCTTACAGACTCTCCAGACAGGTGTGTCAGCTCTGACCAAGGCAATGCCAGGTGCTCCATGGCTCTGCCTCACTGTCTCCCCACCATTTTGCCTTTTGGAGCCAAATCCTTGCTCTGTCACATGGCTCCTTAGAGCTGGGAGGGTTGAGTGGTGCTGGGTGAGCAGCTGGGGGAAGACTGGATTTTCTCTGGAAGCAGTGGGAAGTGTCAGGCACCATGGTAGGGACAGCAGGGAGCTATGTAGAGCTCATGCCCTCCACTAACATCTTTCACTGATTTATTGAGTTAATTTCACTAATTTATCTGTGGGAATCTGTGTCTTTTTTTAAAGCAGGATGCTGGGGAAATAAATACAAAATTTAGGCAGTGTGAGCATTCCTTCTCCTTCTCATACCTACCCATGAACTGTATAAAAGCAAGCATGCAAAAGAGGGAACTTGCTAAGTGATGTCCAGGAGCAGTGTAGAGGCTGATTGTGCTCCCTGGGATGTGGTTCATCCGGGATGAGCCATCCTGTGCTCTCAGCAACTGCAGCCCCTGAAGAACCAGTGCTAAGAAATGGTGTGTGCTGCTTCCTGGGCATGGTGGGGATCGGTGTGGGAGACAATATCCATGCTGGATCTTGGAGTCTTTGCTGCTGTAACCGTGGCTGAGATCTGCCAGCTCTAACACTAAGAGTTGCTGGTAGAAATATGTAAATATCAACAGCTTCAGCCCTACATTTGATACTTTCCATTTTCAAACACTTCACAAATGTTTATGTATTTTCAGCAGCCCTTTTCCAGCTAGGGAAAATGAGGCACAGCACCTGTGAATTACTCTGATTTGCAACAAATCACTATGAGAGAGCATCTTAAGGGTTCATTAAGGATTTGCAGGGCCTAAGGTTTCCTTTGCATACTTTTAAAGCTGAAGACAGAAAATACTAAAATGGAATCCAGTTTTCAATAGTAAAGTGCAATAAGAAGGATTTGGATTCTGATGATAATTCAGGGATTGGAAATTTTGACGGATCAGCAATAAATGTAACATATTATTGTGGTCATAAGTAATATGTACTGGTCTCTACTCCTAAATAGGAGAAGTGGAAATGGCCTCAAACTGTGCCAGAGGAGGTTTAGATTGGATATTAGAAAAAACTTCTTCATGGAAAGGGCTCTTGAACATTGGAACGGGCTTTCCAGGGCAGTGGTGGAGTCACTATCCCTGGAAGTATCTAAAGTAGGAGTAGTTGTAGCACTTGGGGACGTGGGTTACCAGGGGCCTGGGCTGTGCTGGGTTAGTGACTGTACTCGGTGGTCTTAGAGGGCTTTTCCAACCTAAACAATTCTCAGATGGGCAAAACTCTGAATTTGTAGAAAAACTCACCATTCCTTTGGAGTCAGCACCACTGCAGGCCACCATTCTGGTGGCAGCAGAGGGATGCAGTCTCCTCTCCAGGTATTGCAGAGAAGCACCGTGGGTTGTTACTGCTGCTGTTTTGCTCTGCTCTTCCAGCTTTCTGGAAAGCTGCTGCTATTCCTCTCTGTGCTACAGCAGATGAGAAAGCCTTGGTGGTAATAAGGGTGGTGGTAACATGGCAAAGGAGAACTCCTGAGTCGCTGTTGTGGGAAATCTGTGTGTGTAGAGGTAGGGAGGTGAGTGGGAATAGCAATATCTGTGGGCTGGCTGTGGTTTGTAATCCTGTGTACGTGTGTGGTGCTGTTCCTGATGCTGAAGGAAACTGCATGTGTGATGGAACCTGTGGGAATAAGCCCCTGTGCACTTGACAGGTCTTCCAAGCAATATTCCCTTTATTAATCACCAACCAAAAAGCAGAAGGGGAGAAGTGCCTAATTGCTCACGGCACAGCTTTCCACAGTATGTGAGCGCTCCGGTTGTCGCTGGAGTGCTCTGGTTGTTGCTGGAGTGTTCTGGTTGTTGCTGGAGTGCTCTGGTTGTTGCTGGAGTGCTTTGGGAGTCACTCTGGTGACCTGCAGCTCCCTGCCTGCCCCTGCCTCTCCTGCAGCTCTCTGCCCTGTGCCAGCCCCTTGTGTCCTTCCCTTTAGCAAACGCCTTGTTGGCCAGGAGCAGCTGCCATGCCAGCGGTATTCTCTAGGAATGGCTCAAGCATCCTTAACTCCTTCGCTAGTTAATGAAGTTAATGACTTTGGGTTTGTGTTGTAGCACTTTTCCAAGTCTTCCTGCCCTGGCGTTTTGAGGATGCGACAGCAGGATGCATATCCTGGTTCTGTTCCTGCTCTGTATCACGCCCTGACATTTCATCCCTGTCCCTGGAGGATTTTGGCAAGGGTGCTCACTCATAATGTCATCCTGAAGTATTCCAGAGGAACAGTGGGAAACTCTGCAGCAAATACCAACATGCTGGTGTTGGTTGTAATTTGTAATTGTTTGTGTGTTCCTCCCCACTAATCCCCTCGCTGAAATTCATTACAGAGAGTGAGCAACCTACACCCGGAGAGCTGTGCTGAAGGCGGAATGACTTGGCCAAGGAAAGTAGCTATTGTTTTATGATTAAAGGAAAGGATTATATTGGGATTTCCTTGAACAAGGAAAGTCTCTGCCCTACTTTTATTGCTTGTAACAAGGGGATAATAATTACTTTCCATTATAAAACACCTCCAGTGCTTGCACTGAAACATTTGTGGTGGAGCTGCGTGGTTCAGGGCTGGTTATCTTAAATGGCCTGGAGTTGTGCAAACTGAGATTTCTCTGCCTTGTTGCTCCGACTGGGGCTCAACCCCTGCTGAGACTATGGAAAAAATTCCTCTGCTCCAAGTTGGGTCAGACTCTGAGTGTGACATATTTTCCTCTGGAGGAGCTGGTACCAGTCACCTATCCCATGACGCCTGCCCTCTCCAGGAGCGACATCCAGCCACCTGTAGGTTTTGTAAGGCTTGGGAGGAGTAGCAGGGCCAGCAGCAGGGATCCAGCTGGAGTGGCCAGGGATGTAACATCTGTCCTGGGGGGAGGGCTGCCAGCTGGCTGCCACCCTGTGCTCCAGCACACCCCTGCTTCCCGTGGCACTGCCACCCCCTCACAAGGCCAGGCACAGAACAACCGAGCATTGTAACAGGGGCCGCTGGGGCCGCGCTGTTTGTTTGGGTTTGACACTCAGCGCTGAGTCTCGTGGGCTGTGAAAGGGAGAAGCGCTGCTATGTGGTCTCTGTTTGGAAAAAGGAAAACTGAGGCATTTCCTTGAGCGTCCCAAATGGCATCTCCTGGCTCAGCTGGTTTTTGAAGTGTCCATCTTCCACCAGCTCAGGGGTAATGATTTTGATGTGATCGGGGTTGAATCTGTTTCCACTAAAAGTGGAAAAATAAATAAGTCTCAGTTTAGAAAAAAAATAGTCTGTGTAAAATTTGATTTTTTGATACTGTATCTCTATGAGTATGTTTGCTTTTCAAAATGTCTAATTTGAGACAGCTCTGCATTTTCTAATAGTGCCTCTTTGGAGTTAACCTCTCCCCCAAGCTGCAGTTCACTGCCACTGTAGTACATTAAGATTTGGTAGAAATGTACCCTTATTTCTTCATACCTTCCTATTTTAACATGGTTGTATTTTTTCCCTGTAAGATTACAGTGATTTGCTTGGCTAAAACAGTACTCTCAGGAAAGGAAAATTGTTGGTTGAATTGGAATTGCAAGAGGTGCTTGGTCAATCCACAGATTGTTGACATGGTGGACCCTCCGTGCTTCAAAGGCACCATTATAGTCCATCATGTCTCTGTGTATTTAGGGAGCTTTAATCCATGGATTACAGGTCCCTGGAGCTCCTGCCCTCCCAGTTGCAGCTGGTCCTGCCAACGGGAGCTGCCATGTCAAGCTGTCTGTGGCACTACACAAAAAATTGATCTGTAAAATCCACAGAGACAGTGATACACGCTTGCATCCCTGTTAGGGCTGCATTTCTTGTCCTGAGACCCTGGAGAGAAGTCCCACAGCCCTGTCTGGCCCATGCTTTTTCTCCAGGCAGGATCAGACAACAAGTTTTCAAAAGCATTGCTTTAAAAAAAAAAAAAAAAAAAGGAACCACAAAAAAGCCCAAATGAAAAGCATTGAAAAGCATACCAAGTGTTTTCCACATCCTTAAGGGAATAGTCAGCATTAAACAGCAAGCCTTCACTTTTCCCCTCTGGTTTCCCCCTAAACAAACAAACTGAGCAGCTCCCAGTAAATGCTTAAATTGCAAAGGCATTATTTTTCCTTGTTTGCACATTAAAAATAACTAACTGCGCCACAATCCAAATCTATAAGCGCTTTTAAACCCCTCTGTTGCTCAGGTGATAACTGTGTGTGGTGAGGTGCATGTATTTGTGGCATGTATCTCTGGAAAAAGGAGTGTATAATGGAAAAGCTCACGGCCTCTTTACTTGCAGCATTCCTATAATAAGTCAAAGAAGTCACACAGTGCCCTTTTATTTCCAAAGCTGGACTTAAATCACATCAATAAATCTGCAGACTTACTAGGAGATGCAGCATGGGTAATGTAAACAGAAAAAAAACCCTCCCCCAGCACACCAGAGTTTAAAAATAGGATGTAAGGAGAAAAAAAAAGTTTACCATCCATACAATAAAAAGAGAAGAAATGCAAGACAAGAGCACTGTGTCAGGCAGTGCCTTGAAATTATCCTTACTAAATTACAGTCGTGCTCTTCCCACTCCGTATGATTAACGTGAGGGTTTACTTATTCCAGATATAGTTGCTCCAGGTAAACTCAGATCTTTTTTTGGTTTTGGTATTTTAAGTCCTACACAAGTCTGGGCCACAGTTGAGGAGTAAAGCAAATTATTTCCATAGATAAAGGAAGATAACTGTGAGCAGGTACCAGTGTTGCATGTGGTGAATCCAATATTTAGCTCCCTTTTTCCACAGCCTAGGTGTGTTTGGTGAGATTGAGCCTTCCTATGAGTGTCTGTGTGAAATAAATGCACAGTGAAGCCCAAACAGGAGGACACACAACTGCTTGGATCCCCAACAGCCAAACAAAATGGATTCTTGGCTTGCTGGGTGGGATTTCTGTGGTGAGATGTAGGCAGGGAGCCTCTGATCCCTTACAGAGTACATCCCCACAGCCACGTTTTAGTGCTGGAAAAAAAGGTCAGCCAGAAAACACCATAGGCTTGAGCAGGGGAATCAAAAATGCTGTGATGTGATTTCATTTGTCCCTAAGGCCACCTGTTTCTGGCATGGTTGAGGATGTGCCCACCCTGCTGAACCTGTGGGAAAACCTCACGAGATGCTGCCACAGTTCCAGCTAATTTGTCCCTCACAGAACCTGAGGTAGCTGCAAATCCCATTATCCTCTCCATTTCTGGTCCTAATTGCAGTTTACCTGGAGATTTGTAGATGGAGTTTGTTACCTGGAGGTCTTAAAGGAAGGAGAGAGGGCTGTGTAGGGCTTTTGTAAGGTGGGATTTTGGAAAGGTTGGGTAAGGTGAGTATCAAAAAGAGAGGAAATAATTATAATTGTCATAAAACCCACGACCTGACTTAACAATTGTTTTCATATATGTACTTATAGCTCAAGTTTATAAAATGTCATTTATAAAATGGTTATTTATACTTCGTAAAAGAAGGAAAAGGTCTCAAGCCTCTGGCAAGGTAGTGAATTTTGAAGTGTTTAAAATCATGTATCTCCCTCTCCAATGTACATCGTGTATTTTTCCTCTGTTGATCTTTTTAGGTAAATACAGCCGGGTTCATTAAGCAAACCTCTCCTGAGGTGTGGCTCTTGCTACGGGAGTGTTTGTGTAGCCTGGGAGCTGCTCACCTGGGGACGGCACTGCTGCATTCCAGGCTCAAATCCAAGGAAACCCTGGCCACCTACCCTGGGATCCCTTAGCCTGCTCGGGTTCAGTGTCCCGGTGCCTGGCAGGCGAACCTGAGTGACCTCGTCCCCTGAGAGCAGCCCTGCCTGGGAGGAGACACGGCCCTGTGGATGCTCCATGCTCAGTCTGGCTCCCAGGGTCTGTCGGCCAGCAGGACTTTTCCCTCTGGCTTTGAGACTCAGTTGAGACAGAGTTTGCACCTCAGTGAGAGAGGTGCAGACGGGCCATTAGAGGGCACTTTTGCAATCCCGGAGAAGGAAAAGGGTGCTTATTATTCCTCTTAGGACCGTTTATTTTGGCACTTTCTTAAATTCAGTGATAAACAGCAGGCAAATCCCTCCACTCGGCAGGAGTATATCAATAAAATATTGAGTCAGAGTTTAAAAGAAAAGAAAACAAGACAAACTTGTAGAAAACAGAATAAAAGACATTTAAGGAGGCAGCACAACCTAGAAAACAAACAAACAAAAAAATTAAAATCACACAACGTATTTAATGTAATTTGAGTGGCTTAGCAGTGAAGTGCTTAGGTCTCAGCTTGTACCTGCCTTTTAAAAACTAATCCAAGGCAAGAAAATGGTTTGTTGGGAGTTTCTGAGTGCATTTTCTGAGGGACTCTGTCAAAGTCATTGGTAAGCTTGCCCACAAACAAACATGGGAAGAATAAATGGGCTTTTTGCTTCGCTCTTGATGTTTTGCATGAGTAAACTGTAAGGGTTTAGCTGGAAACCCTGCCAAATTATAATGAGTGTGCTGCAAAAACTAAAATCTGTTTATTAACTGGTGTGCAAGGGTGGTGTAACACTGACAGCACAGCCTCCAAAAACTGTGAGCGAGGTTTGGATGCCTCTTTGCTGTTGTCCAGCTTTTGTAAGTGTTGTGCATGAAAACTGGGCTCAGTTTAAGCCTCTGAGGTTAGATACCTGAAAATGAGAGCATTCAAAATTCTATTAATTTGTCAAAGAACAGAGATTATAAAAGTTTCCTTTTTCAATAACAGCTGACAACTTTGCAAGGTATTTCATGTGTGGGACGGGCAGGGATCACAGAACTAAATTTAATATTTCTTTTTGGAGTTATTTTTAAGCCAAAATGCTTTTTAAAAGCATTTAGAAAAAGAAACTGTAGACAAATCTGTACCTTGTCACTGCTCTGTAGCTGTTAAGGGGTGGGGTGGGGGGGGTGGAGGGGGGCAGAAACACTGTTTATGGGAGTTTTTAAAGTGCATTAGCTGGTGAAATTATTTAAGAAGTGGAGCTTAGCCTATAATCAAAATGGTTTATTTTAGTAGAGGTTACATTGCACTGGTACTGACTATGGGAATACACAGGATTGCAATTTCAGAGGGTTCATATGGAGGATGCTGTCTGCAGAAAGTGTCAGCGTTTCTTACCTAACCAAATAATCTGCTGTAACTGTTGTGATTAAGCTGGAAGGAATTTCAACTGTTGGCCAACAATAATACTCAAAAAATCAATAAACAGCACGTTAGAGCACATAAAACTCATCGTGCTTTGTGTGAGAGGAGCTTTCTGCTGGCTTCAGTGACTCAAGCCAGCAAGTATTTTGACTTATGATCTTTGCCCCAAAAGGTCAAATGTCTTTAACTTTGCTGGTAAGTATCAACATTTCAGTCTGAATTTGAGGAACTACACTGTCATCAAAAGCTAACTCAGGACCTGGTTGGGATAGGTTTTGACAAAGGCTGAGAAAGCTAAATCAGGATTTACCTGCAGGCAGCAATTGCATGTGTTAGGTAAAGCCCTGGGCTCCTTTCCATTCTGTAGGGCAGAGCACTGCAGTAACCTGTCATTAAACCATCCCAAATGGTAACAGAGCACTCAGTTTGAGAGCAAAACTTGCACACTGTGAGGGAGTGCTCAGGGCACATCACTCCTGGCTTATGGATGCTGCTGAGTTTATCAAGTGTTTTCCCTCTCCCATCACCAATTCCAATGGGAAAATAGAAAGATTAAGGAACTGAGCTGGACAGCAGGAGTTGGAGAAAACAGTAGAAAGGGAGGAGGAAATGAGGAAATGAGCTGATATCAGGAGAGAGCAGAGAGGGTGGGGGGGGGACCTGCATGTTGGTGGAAGGAATGATTAAATAACAAGGTCAGAGGCAGAGGAAGCAAAATGAGGGTGAAAATATCCCTCCATGGCCTTGCTGGTGTCAGAAGCCCTGCTGTGCAGCATGTGGGTGGCTGTGTTTAGTTGTCCCAAGAGCAGCACAGGCAGAAGGGGAGCTGGAGGTAGCAGGGAGAGGGATTTAGGAAGAGCAGTTGGCTTGGACTAGAGTGTGCCACTTCTCAAGAAGCTTTGTTTGCTATTTTTACGTAAATGACATAAAATATTAGAGGTGGTGGGAAAAGGAACTATCTTAGCAGCAGATTTGATCTTAAAGGTAAAAGAAAGAGTTTGCTATAAAGTTACTTCACAGTGCAGTACCCAGAGCAGTGCATGACTGCACACTCAGCCAAGGGACAAGATAAAGCTGCTCCTGCCAGCTCAGCATTTTACCATATTTCTCCCCAAAATCCATGCTAACACAGTTTAGGTAATGGCCTAAACATATTTTTTTCCTTTTTTGTTTTTTTCTTTCCCCCTCTCCCCCCCAATTATAAATGGTTATCATGTAACAATTTAAACTTTATATACTTGTACCAGAAATGGGCTGTTTCCCCTTTCCCCTGCCCATCCCAGAGCCATTATTTATGAGATCACCTACTGTATTGAAAGATTTCTAGCTTGTCCCACTGTATATGTTAGGGTGGTAATTTCTGACCTAGTTATAGACACAATAATGAAAGGCTGAGATTATGAATTATTATGCCTAATTTGTAAAGGATTCTCCGCTTTTGTGTTTTGCAATTCCCATCAGGCTTGAGGATTAAAGCCTGCTGAATTCCATGCTAATAGCAATGTGCTTTGAATATGTGTGGGTTTATATCACATGTTTTCCTAATTCGCTATTTTTGTAAAGAACAGTTTCACTGGAAATATTTACTTTACAGAGGACTGTTGGAAGCCCAACCAAAATCTCCTAGGGGAAGCGAAGCCAATGTACCCTCCATCTGCTCTGTGCTTACTGTAGGTCCCAAGGCCAGGGAGGTCTGTGTCTGCTGTGGCAAAACATCAAAGTGTAACTCACAAAAGCACGTGGAAAGCTTTTGCTCTTTGGTAGTGATTCCAATTTGAAGCCTGGGCTTGCTTCAGTCAGAGTTCAGGATGGGAAAATCTTGGTGAATTATCCAACTGCTGTGACAGTGCGAGTTCAGTCCTTACAGAGAGTTTTCCTGGCATCTGCGTGGCAGTGAAGGTGCCTGCAAAGCACACTGTGATGTTGGCGTAGGTGTGCCCATGCTCTGGCACAGATGAGCTGCATGTGGCCCCCTCCTGAGGGACTCCCTGTCGTTGCTGTAGGATGCTCCTGCTGCGCTGCCCGCCGCTGCTCCTGCTGCTGCTGCTGCTGCCACTCAACTCCAGGCCCCAGAAGTTGCCCACCAGGGATGAGGAGCTCTTCCAGATGCAGATCCGGGACAAATCGTTTTTCCACGACTCGTCAGTCATCCCCGACGGAGCCGAAATCAGCAGCTACCTCTTCCGAGACACCCCCAAAAGGTATTTCTGTCTGCCCCAAGTGAGGAAGCCAAACCTGGAAGACAGTAGTTCTGGTTGCTGGGTGCTTTGAGATAAAAACTGGATCCCAACCAGAAAAATACAAATGCCAGTGTTCGGTGAAGTAACTATGTGAGCCTCCATCCCAGTCTGGCCTGCCCAGCTGAGGGTCTGTCCAATCTATTTGATTTCTGGGATAAGCCAAGAGCTTGCCCAGACTGAAGAATTTCCCTAACCATGTCTGAAGGCAGTGGGAGTGGGAAGGAAATTAGAAACTACAGGCTTGAGCCACCACGCATTGTTCCCTGCTGTGTTTTAAAGAAGCAGTGTTAGCCAGCCTGGTCTGAACTCCACTTCCCAAACTCCATCCTATGGGTCAGAAAATACTGAGGGTTACACTGGGGAAGAACCTGAGCCTCCAGAGAGCTCAGGGAAGAGCTGCATTGCCTCATTATCACATACCTCCTCCAACCTTCACTGGTGAGGAACATTTTACAATAGGTGTTGTGTGGTGTCAGTAGGGTGTGGGAGGGCAGCTGGGGGTGTATGTGTATCTCTGTGTGCTTACCTGGATAAAATGCAAAATGTGTGTCCTGCTTGGAAGAGCATAACCCTAAGTTTCAGGAGAGACCCCATTTCCCTCATTTATATCTCTGTGATTATTTGTATCTGGGTAGTATAGGGGTAGAATGTAAAGCTGCTGGAGGGGAGAGTAGGAGGCCAGAAACCCCTCTGCTCTGCCTTGACACAGAAGTGTGAACTCTGCTCCTTGGCTCTGGCCCACCAGCCTTTCCACGCTCCATCTGCCTGCTGGGAACACTTTTGACTCTGTGGCCCCACCAGGATCATCCCTGATCATGTCAAGTCAATCCCTGCCAGTTGGCTGCCACCAGGAGTTCCTGACCTGTGGGTCTGTTAACCTCCCTCTAGGTATTTCTTCGTGGTTGAAGAGGACAACACTCCCTTAGCAGTGACAGTGACACCGTGTGATGCCCCTCTGGAGTGGAAACTGAGTGTGCAGGAGCTCCCAGAGGAAGCCAGTGGGGAAGGATCTGGTAACAAACCATCAGTGACTTCCCCTGTCCCCTTCCCTGCTCTTCTCCTGGATTTAAGGTTCTTAAAACACTGAGTCTCACAGCAGGCCTGTCTTTATGATCTGCTGTTTTGGTCTTCCAGCACAGGAGATTGACAACACAGGGGCAACAAGAAAAGGAAAAGGGCTACAAAGTAGTAAAAGCTGAGGTTACAGTCATAGGGGTCTGGATGCTGCGAGAGCAAACTGTGTTTGCCCAGAGGGATTCAGTCTGACGGGGGGCTTTGCTGTGAAGCATTTACACAAGAATTGGAGAGACAGGGCTGGCATTGCAGCAGGACTGAGCTCACCCCTTGGAGGGGCTCATCTCCAGACACGGAGCCATGTAGCTGCTGCTCAGGAGAGAAAAGGGCTGCCAGAGCCTCTGACACGTGTGCTGAACTGACACACACAGCACATGGTATGGCAGACACAGCTCTGGTCCCCACTGTGTTTAGCAACAACATTTGAGTGTGACTCAGCCAAAGCCGAGGGTGCACATCCAGGAACAGGCAGGTGAGTGAGTTTCACCTGGGGAAAACTGCATGGGAACTCCAAGTGGGATGCCTGACACTCCAGTGGAAGGTGTTAGCTACCATTCATGAGGCTCCATTAATGCTGATCAGGTGGAATTTTTTATTGTGTTTGGGTTTAACCTGAGTGCCAAAGCAATTTTCTTCCCTGATTTGACGGAAGTATTGATCAATTACATCTTCCTCAGAAGACAAAACCTTTGTTTTCCATCTCACATTTGTGTTTTATGTAGTAAAATGTGCCCGTTTGAGTTCTGGTTTTGACATTTGCAGAGGGTGTCTGTACAAATGTTTTCTTTTGCTTGTATTCCAGGTGATCCAGAGCCCCTTGAGCAACAGAAACAGCAGATTACCAACGAGGAAGGCACGGAGCTCTTCTCCTACAAAGGCAACGATGTGGAGTACTTTGTGTCCTCTAGTTCCCCATCTGGGCTGTACCAACTGGATCTGCTGTCGACAGAGAAAGACACCCATTTTAAAGTGTATGCAACCACGACTCCAGAGTCAGATCAGCCTTATCCTGAGTTACCTTACGATCCCAGAATCGATGTCACCTCTCTGGGACGTACAACGGTGACGCTGGCGTGGAAACCCAGCCCCACGGCCTCCTTACTGAGGCAGCCCATCCAGTACTGCATAGTCATCAATAAAGAGCACAACTTCAAAAGCCTCTGTGCTGTTGAAGCCAAGCTCAGCTCTGATGATGCCTTCATGATGGCTCCAAAGCCAGGCCTGGATTTCAGTCCCTTTGACTTTGCCCATTTTGGCTTCCCTGCAGACAACAACTCTGGCAAAGAACGTGGTTTCCTAAAATCATCCAAGTTTGGGCGGCAAACATCCCCAAAGCTGAGAGCTGACCTGCATAGAGTTTGTATTGAGAACAAGAACATCTTCACTGTGTCTGACCTGAAGCCAGACACACAGTACTACTTTGATATGTTTGCAGTGAACACCAACACCAACATGAGCACTGCCTATGTGGGCACCTTTGCCAGGACCAAGGAGGAGGCAAAGCAGAAAACAATTGAGCTGAAGGATGGCAAAGTTACAGATGTGTTCATCAAAAGAAAGGGAGCCAAATTTTTACGTTTTGCCCCTGTTTCATCTCACCAAAAAGTCACTTTTTCCATTCATTCCTGCCTGGATGCTGTTCAGATCCAAGTTAGGAGGGATGGAAAACTGCTCTTGTCTCAAAGTGTGGAGGGTGTGCGGCAGTTCCAGCTCCGGGGGAAAGCAAAAGCAAAATACCTTATTAGGCTGAAGGGCAGCAAGAAGGGCGCTTCCATGCTGAAGATCCTGGCTACAACGAGGCCAAACAAGCAGTCCTTCCCTTCCCTTCCAGAAGACACACGGATCAAAGCCTTTGACAAGCTCCGCACATGTTCCTCGGTCACGGTGGCGTGGCTGGGCACGCAGGAGAGGAATAAATTCTGCATCTACAAGAGGGAAGTGGATGACAATTACAACGAAGAGCAGAAGAAGAGGGAGCAGAACCAGTGCTTGGGTCCAGACACAAGGAAGAAGTCAGAAAAGGTTCTCTGTAAATATTTCCACAGCCAGAACATCCAGAAAGCAGTGACCACAGAGACAATCAGAGGCCTGCAGCCTGGCAAGTCCTACCTGCTGGATGTTTACGTGATAGGGCACGGCGGGCACTCGGTGAAATACCAGAGCAAACTGGTGAAAACAAGGAAGTTCTGTTAGTGACCCTGGACAGAGGGACACAGGGAACTCTGGACTGAGCATTATCCTGCTTCCGAGTATACAGATTGACTACTTGCACAGCTGAGAAGTTGTGACCTGTATTTGTACTGTGTAGAAAAGATATCAGCTTGTATATTTATGTTTACATAAGTCGTTGTCTGGAGGAACTGAGGCTGGTGCTGTCAGGTAGCGCCTGGCAACGGTGTTATCATGTGTCCAGTGATCCACATGTCAGGCTCAGTAGTGTCCAAGGTAGTGGAAAACCTCAGAGGAACTGGCACACCTTTGCTTCCATATTGCATGAACTGCTTCTAAATTATTTTATACTTTAAAAGGCTGTGGTACATCATTTGTCCACCTTGTTACTCACACACACAACTCACAGACATATGCCCTTTCTCTCAGTGTCAATGGTAGGGTTTCTGTAAATTATTTTATAGAGTCCTGTTTTAAATGTTTATGTTTCTATGATTGTAAACTACTAAAATCTCCCCCCAATAAAATACAGATCTAAACTAAGTATTAACTGGGCTGCACATGAAGCAGTTTCATTGCTAATGTAAATTCCTATCTAGCTGATTTTCATGTTTAAATACTGTATGTATTTCATGTACAAAGTTGCCATAACGTTATACTCCTGTACATAAAATTAAAAATATTAGATTATATATTATTGACTTTTTGTTGCTTTTTTTTTTTTTTTTTTTTTTTTTTTTTTTTAAGTGGGCAGACAGACATGGGGACAGAAGAGACAAGCTAAAACTTGAACTGAATTCAGTTTTCCTGTTTCATCGTGGCTTGGAGTCTGAGTTAGGGAGACCATGCAGATCTTTTGTATGGTCATTTGTTATTTTTAGCTAGATTGTCATTGGAAGCATTTGCTTTCTGGATGCTGCTGGGTTTGACCACAGTAGTAATAAGCTGAAAAGACTGTACTTTTTCCATTGACAAGAATGGTAATGCCACCAAACCCCCAGGTACTTTCATTTAATTTGCAGTTATTTCCATGGTGTAGATTTCTTTAAGATACATTTCTAGATATATTATTTTTCTAAATTGCCTTTGTTTTTCCACGTCACCTTCATTGACTCAAAAGCCTGCAGAGAGCTGCTTAATAGAAAACACTCCTCAGAGAGATGCAGCTAGGTCAGCCCCATTTCAAGCAGTGAAGGTCAGAGGGAAAGGGGCTGAAATCCATATAAAGGCTAAAAGCAGGTTCCTCGTAGGCTGCTGACAAGGAAAACCAGACCTGTCCTTCCCTGCAGAGGTGAACTCCAGTTTTCCTTGGCCCTGCAGTGTTGAGCTCCTCATATTTTCCTTTCTGCTGCTCCCAGCACATTCCAGGTTGCAGACTTGTGGGTGACAGTAAGGTTTTGTGGCCGCACAAGCTCCTGTGCCATTCCATATTCCGAATTTGTTGTGCCATATGAAGATTGACCAGAAAACATCTGCTGTGTTTAATGTGGTTATATAATAAATGGAAGAATGGGAATTCAGATTTCTCTGGAGACCATCTCTCTGATTTCTTAAAGGAACTCAGAAACAAACGCTTGCTGGATTACTGTGCTAGGGTGTACAGGAGCAGTAGGTGACTCCAGTGGGAAATCCTCAAGAACAGGACACTGGTAGAAAGGTTACATCACCAGTTGCCAGGGAGATACTTTATACTTCACAGTCTGGAAAGCTACTGAATCCTTAAGCTGAAGATATATTTTTTAAGCATTTCTCACTTTACTGCTGCCAGTTGTGTGGGGATCAGCACCCGTTCCACTGGCATAGTACGGTGTTTACTTCAAAACACATGTTTTACCACAATTCCAGTTCTGCTTGTTCTCTTTAGCCAGATTTCTCTGGATATTCACCCAGCTCAATTGGTTTTTCTGCCTGCTAATGCCTTATGTTTGCAGCATGTGACAAAATTAAAAAACTTCTCAAGATGCGTGCAGCTTCTATTTCTGAACATGTTGTTTTCGAAGAAAAATGTCACAACAGTTGTCTTTATTTCCCACTGGAATTCTTCTTTTCCTGAACAGCTAGCTCTATTTATTCTTTTGGATGAAACTGAGACCATACTAGTACCATATCTACTATTAATCACATTATTATTCAGGTCTTAATGATCTGAGAGAGGCTGTTCTTTGAAGGATAGAGTTAAAATAAAAGCACTGTTTTATACAGTGCAAATATAAGTCAGCCTTAACTGAGAGGTGACTGAAGCAGGTGTTGAAGTAAAATAGGTCTCATCTGCTGGGAAAGCTCCAGAGTGAGTGTGAAAGCAGAGAACCCATGTAAGAAGTCATAGCATGGGCAGCATCAAAAGATATATGAAAAGAATTTATAAAGAATGTAATAGATGGATTCCTGGTGTAAAAGGTCAAAAAAAGCTGGTATATCAAATATATATAACAATATACATACAAATATACATAGGGGCTTTTTAAAGCACAAAAGTGCAAGTTTATTTAAGTTAAATTAACTGACAAGTTAATTAAAATAGAAACCTAAGCTGGGAAATAGAAGGTTACATGGACTTCAGTATTCATACTGATGGTATGTGTCCCTTTGGGACAGAATGCTGGAATTTGCAGCTGAGGAACACGCAGGGCTATAGGAAAGCAGCAGACGTGGGTGACAGGGATGGCAGCGCCTCCTTAAGGCTCATCTATTGCAGGACTGCAACAGAGAAATTCTCTACAGATGAGGTTTGTTTCAAAGCTGCAAAAGAGTCACTGAGCCATTGCAAACCACAGCAAGATAATCTTCAACACCTTCATCAGTCAAAGGGGGCTTACTTAGTTTTACTGCTTTACTCACTGGCAAATGTGGCAGCTGCCTTACTGTGGGGGCTTCAGAGAGCCCAAAATGGTCCATGAGCTTATTTCAGCACATAAACCATGCTGGGGAACTGTGTGCCAGGAACCCTGAAGTCTTCTTCCTCTCTTTGCTTGGAAACCTATTCAGAAACCTCTGTGACAGCAGAGATCAGCCCTCAATTTTGTGGCAATACATAAATCTGCTCTGGCTGATATTGTCCCAGATGTGCACAGCACAGCTGGTAAGTCATGTTCTCAGTTCTGCATCTATTCATTCAAATTCCAATTTTCCTTGATGTCCTCTTCCATTTGATAATGTTTCCTATTACTTAAAAAGATGTCCTGGCATTCCAGTGATGTTAGGAGGCTAGAGGAATATGATTTTTTTATTCTTGACTATTCCACACTTTTTTCTTTTTTTTTTTTTTTTTTTTTTTTTTTTTTTTTTTTTTTTTTTTTTTTTTTTTTTTTTTGTCTCTTACTTCTTGCTGCTGGTTTTCTTTCAAACACTTCCATGTAGAAGGTGCAAGAGAATAATATGCACAGTTCTGTCCAATAAACAAATTCAGAGAAAGTTCTCTTTCTCTTCTGGGAGGCAAGTTAAACTGATGATGTTAACAACCATGGGCTTGTGGCATATCAGCAAAGGCAACTGAGGCCATAGAAATCTGAGGAAAACCTTACAAAAATGCCTCTCTTGCTGGTTTTCTCTCTTACATGGACTTTTTTATGGCAATATGGGTGCAAAATAAAACCCATTCAAAGAAGGTGGCTTTTCCCATCTGCTTTTATCCAAATTCCACTGATTTGAGCAGTGACACAGTGCAAGCCAATCCCCCAGGGAAACATCATCCAGAGCCAGGAGGATGTAGCTGGGCTTCATTACCAGCCCCATCACTGGGGCCCCACCCTGCTCCCATTAATGAGCAACTATGGAACTATGCAGGACAACCATGGAAGATGCCTTGCCTTCCCCTGCCACAGGAGGATGGAGGATAGCAGCGTGTTCTTAGAGGTAGGTGGGTGAGTCTGCATTAGCTTTTTAAATTCTGTTTTTAAGTAAAAGGAGACCTTCAGAGGCTTTGTTTTTATGCTTTAACTCTGCCAGAGAGAGTCACTTGATTTAATATTGTGATACTGGTATTTCAGCCAGTTTTTTGTGAGGGGTTAGTAGGTGTGGCCCTATTAGATATGTTTTTCCCTCTTTTTCTCTCTTCTTGTCTGAAAAGTGTGAAAAAAACCCTGTTTCCTTGTATGAGGTCTCCTTGTGCATAGGAAGTTTAACTTAAGCTATGACATCTTTCTTCAGAGAGCAAACAAAAGGATTATTTTTTCTGTTCTCTGAGTAAACAATGAATAAATGCTTCATATTCCAAACGTGTATGGATAATATAATGGCAAAGCTGCTGAAAGGCTGATAGAGACAAAATAATTAATTGTTGGTTCTTGAAGGTTTTATTGCTGTATGGATACAAGTTATGGCCATGTCTTAATTCTGGGTTTGGATATTCACATAGGGAACACCTGCTAGAGGTAAACAGTCACACGCTTAATTGTTTCCCTTGATTTAGAGAAGTGTGTTTGTAGCAACAGGCAGCTAAAATGACTATAAATTTCTGCTCCAATGGCTTAGCTTAAATAAATGCTGACAGGATTATTAAGTATTAATCTTATAATGCATACCTTGCAAAGAGACCTGAATTCTTGTTCTAATTGTGTTCAAATTGGTGGTGAATAGTGCTGTATCCAGCTGGTGGCCCGTCACTAGTGATGTACTGTGGGCCTGATTTTCTGAGAAAGATTTTGGCCTGCTAGTAGTGGCTGACTTCTTTCCCAAGGGAAGGTTTCTCACAAGAACTTTTTCTCAAAACAACCTTGGTAAATAACTGTCCTTTCTCAAAACAATTTTGTACAGCTGTGTGTTTGTGTTTCTCTAGTTTCCACCAATGGGACTAGAGAGGTGTTGATCCTGTTCACCAATCATGTTAGGTTTGTATCGGAATACCTTATAAAAGGTTCTAAGAATTAGACAATAAAGCCTTCTTTATATTTGCCTTCTGAAATATTTGGAGTCTCTCATGTCCTACAATGAGAGTGTATCTCGGGGGTCTGTGCTGGGGCCAGTTTTTTTAATATTTTTGTTGATGACATGGATGAGGGTATTTAATCTTTCATTTGTAAATTTGCAGATGACACTAAGCTGAGAGCGTGTGTCGATCTGTTGGAAGATAGGAGGGCTCTGCAGAGAGATCTGGAAGGCTTGGAAGGATGGGGAGAGTCTAACAAGATGCAGTTTAATCAGTCCAAGTGCCGAGTCCTGCACTTTGGCCACAATAACCCCTGCAGTGTTATGGGCTGGGGATGGTGTGACTGGACAGTGCCCAGGCAGAGAGGGACCTGGGGGTTCTGGTCAGCAGGCTGAACATGAGCCAGGGTGTGCCCAGGTGGCCGAGAGGGCCAGTGGCTCCTGGCCTGGATCAGGAATGGTGTGGCCAGCAGGAGCAGGGAGGTCATTCTTGCCTTGTACCCGGCCCTGGTGACGCCACACCTCGAGTGCTGTGTCCAGCTCTGGGCCCTCAGTTCAGGAAGGACGTTGAGATGCTCGAGGGCATCCAGAGGGGGCAACGGGGCTGGGAACACAAACCCTGTGAGGAACGACTGAGGGAGCTGGGGGTGTTCAGCCTGGAGAAAAGGAGACTCAGAGGGGACCTTATCACTCTCTACAACCTCCTGAAGGGGGGCTGTGGTCACGTGAAGGTTGCTCTCTTTCTCCAGGCAGCAACTGACAGAAGGAGAGGATATGGTCTCAGGCTGCATCAAGGGAAATATAGGCTGGATATTAGGAACAAGTTTTTACAGAAAGGGTAAGAAAGTATTGGAATGGTCTACCTGGGGAGGTGGTGGATTCACCATCTCTGGATGTGTTTAAGAAAAGACTGGATGTGACACTTGGTGCCATGGTTTAGTTGAGGCTAGGGTTGCACTTGATGATCCTGGAGGTCTCTTCCAACCTAATGATTCTGATTCTAATTCGAGTCCTTTTTCTAAGTCTAGCAAGTGTGGTAGTGAAAAGCTCATCTGTGTGAAATCTGGTTGTAAGGTGGGAGTAACACCACAAATGGGACATAGTGTTGTAGCTTGCTTTGCTTCTAGAATAGAAGTGAAGAAATTATCCTGCTATTCTCAAAGTATGGCTTTTTTTGGATGGGAGGGGGAAAGATCAGAGAGTCTGAATTATAAAATTATATGATTCTGGTATTCAGTGATTTAATGTAATTTAATGTAATTCCTAATTAATACTGATTTTACCTGTGCTGTGCTGTTCCACACTTGGAACTGCACAAGAAGGAGGGATAGATATCCAAAGCTGAGATATTTTGTGAAGAAAATTATTTTAGTCCTGTTCCCCCACCTCCTGATTTCTTTAACCAGTTAAGTAGAAATGAGTATGTTGTAAATATTGACTTCCCTGCTCCCTGCCTTTTTGAGCCACTGTTTTTCAAATGTTGGATTTTCCTGTTGAGCTGCAGCAGCTGTTTCTGGCTATGTAATTTAATCCTATATGTAGAGGAGAAGCTGAGCATTTCACATCATTTCCATATTAAACCCTTTCCCCAGCAGCTCTGTGTTAGTGAGGAGAGCCTTTCTTTTGTGGTCTTCAGGTGTTCAGAGTCCCTTTAGTGTTTCAGTAAATCCATGAAAGGCTACAACAGCAACTGACACAATTCAGGGATGGTTTAGTCTTCTAAATAAGTGTTTAGACTGGTTTATAAACTTGTGGTATTAATCTTGTCAGGGAGACAAACTCTTACTTCATTTCATGTGTTTGATGGTTCCAAGGCCTACTTTGGAAGAATGCTTTTATCACTTCTCTGGAGTCCACATCACTGGTTATAATAATCATAATCCTCAGCCTGCCTAGACAACCACTGCCAATACCAGGCTGTGGGGAACATCCTCCCCCCTCTCTTTTTTTAAGCCATTTCTTTTAAAGAGAACAGTTTATAAATGAAAGTTTAAGTGACCCAGTAACACTGATAGGTTTTGTGAATGCAGCTAGTTATTACTCCCCAGCACAGTTTGACTAACAAAAAAAGGGACTCATCTATCTCAAAATAGGCACAAGTGAATAATGAACGTACAGCTAACATCTGATATTGCAGTCATTGTGTATTTTGGAAAGTCAACTGATTCACAATTTGATTTCTGCCCACTGAAAACTGTGTAGAATTGAGGCACCCTTTGGTGAACTGTTAGATAAATGTTTATTGGTCACTTTAAAAAGAAGTCCTCTTTTCCTCTGAAGACTTTCCTTACTGATCCCATCTACAGCAAAGAAAACTGAAAAGGAGCAGGTGGAAATGTTGTTACTCGAATATTTGCTGTTTATGGACATAAAATAGTATGGCTGTTAAAAAGGATGTTACATCTCAAAGGCAGACAGCATGAGGGAGGGATGATGGTGGAAGGGTATCTCAGGCAGTTAACTATGGTTCTTATTTTGCTCATTAGTGGAATCAGGACTTACCTCCTGTGTCCTGGGAAATGAGTTAATTCTTTGAGGACACAGGGATGAGGACTCCTGCCGAGCACAGGCAGGGCTCACACGCAGGCTGTGGGCACTTGATGTTTTTCCTCCCACGCACCCATGCTTGTGCCAGCTGCAGTCCTGCCCCATCATTATCGCTGTGCTCATTCTCCTCAATTTCCCATCGCACAACTGGGGAGCTGAATGTGAAATAAAACACAAATTTACTTCAAGTTGCTTGGCATGATGTTGTAATTAAAAGCTGGAGCCAACTCTCTCCATTTGTTGTTCAACAGGGAGGCATTGTTCCTCCTGGCTTTTGTTTTCCCGAGTACCATCTCTTCATGGCCACTCTCTCACAGACCACAGGTTTTGCTTGGATTTTTTCTTTTAGTGCATTTAAAACTAATGAGCAGGTACACTAAGGCAATGCAGAGATTGTACCGTTCTGGAGAGCTGGTCTGGTCTGTGCTGAGAGCAGAGCAGCTGCAGACCGCCTGCAGATGTGGACTGGATGGACAGTTGCTCATGAGTGATTCCATTATGTTTCCTCAGATCCCTCTTTGAGCCACGTTGGGCAACTGCTCCTAACCTCTAATGGCTTCCTTATGTTCTCTCCCGCTCTGGTTCAAGCTGTGCAGCTGGCTGCCGGGGGGAGAGCACGGTGACAAAGGCTGCTGCAGCACGCTTGGCAGGCAGATGCTGCCTGACAGGGCATGGACAATGAAGGAGCTCTGCTCCCTCTGTAATTGGTGGCCACTGAGTGCCGGGTAATTGGGCTCATGCCCTCTCCAGAGTGGGTGGAACAGGCTAAATGACATGAGAAAAAGGCTGCTTTGGTGGGAGCAGTGGGTTAAAGCAAGACACAACTGTTTCTGGATCCTGGGTAGTCATAGGTTCCCTGTTGGCACTGACAAAGGCCCTTTTCTCATTGTGTTTTGGAGCTGTTTGATCACTGTCCTCTGGCCTCGTCCCAGTGGCATCACAGCTGATTGTATAACAACTCAGTCTAGCGTTCAGGACAGGCTTTGTAGGAGGCTCTGCCCAGAGCTTTTGATCAGCAGCTCCTAGTTCAGATGGAGCACAGGAGAAGTGGAGGAAGACTGAAAAGCTGTGAAATCCTTTTTACCAGAACCTCGTGCTGCCTTTATTTCCAAGTGTGCAGGAATTGCCTCTGAGATCATGGCTGTTCCTGCGCTCAGACTGTGTCCTATTGCACAGCTTGTGATGCTGGCACCCACTCACCCTTCTCTAAAAAGTAAAGCTTGACAAAGCCACTACTTCTGTGCTGCACATAGCAGCCAAGTCTTTGTCATCATAAATAAATAAATGAAACACCAAAATACCTCTGTCATTAAAGAATACAAATCTTTGACAAGACCTTTGAGGTAGGTCTGTCCAGAGCTCTTCCCTCAAAGAGCTTTTCAACTCAGACCTCAGGTTTTCTTTGAACAAAGCCTACATCAGACAAACCTCTTGCAACAGAGATGAGAGAGAGAAAAGGCAGACTAGACGTGGGGAAGGGTTTATAAACAAATCCCCTGCTGCTCACTTTGTCCCTGCTTCCAGTCTTGCTTTCCGTCAGCTCTGTGGCTTTCTGGGCTGAAGCAGACTGCAAGTTCATTGTGGTCCCTAGGGAACTTTTCCTATTTTCACTGGGGCTGGTTTCTGGCTTGTCCTGTTGCTGTCAGCTATCTCCTGAGCCTGAGTTTTGTGCCTGTGTCTCCTTGATGTTTGCTTCTCCCCTCTTAAGCACACCCAGTAGCTCACACATGAAGATACCACATCTTCTCCCCTGCAGAGGGGCCCACTTGGCTGTGTTGTCCCCTTTAAAGGAACACGATATACCAAGAGAAGCAAACTGGATACTCTGTCCTAGCCCCTAGCCCAGTTATTTTTCTGGAAAAAGAAGGGTTTGTTGCTATAAATGTGAAACGTGCAATATAAATATTTAACTATGGTTAACTCATCTGTTAATGTTTCCTGGTATCTTTTTAAAGTTGTTTGCGTGCTTTTTTTGTATGAGGTTTCCATCATACAACACTGTTTCTTTCCCATCTCAAAATAAAAAACATCTTTTTAGTTCTCATGTAATGGAGAAAAAGAGCAGTTACCCACACCTCCAGTTTGTGCAAGCTGAATAACTGGAGGATCTACTTGACTGTCTTGTATTTCAGCTGGAATTTGTGCTTTCAGGTCCTTAGTTGTTTTGTTTTGGTGGCCTGGGCTGCTTATTTCTGCCAGTTCAGGAGATGTGCTTATAATGAAGAGTTTAGTTCTGTATTTGGGGTATTTTCTGCATGGGATGAACAATTCTGCTCCCATTTTCTGCTGTTGTAGACCTGTGTGAATGCAAGTGTAGGGGCATTGATTAAGAGGGACGTTCTGATAGGTGGTGATCTGATGAGGAGGTTCTGGGAAATGTAACAAGCCTTCATCTGCAAAAGCAACGGAGCTCTGCATAAATGAATATGGTTCCTCTTTCCCTGCTCCAGACTAAATCTTCCCAATAAGTTCAGAGAAGTGGCTGTGGTGGAAACACCCCTCTGTGAACGAACCACCAGTGTAGTGAGAAGTTACACAAATCTATAACATCTTCCCAATCCCATGGCACCAGAACAGCAAGACACTTCGCAGGACAGGGACAAACAATGATACTGAGGAGGAGGAACAGACATGAAAGAAACAAACAATAATAACAAGAATAGAGACACATTGTCATTAAATGAAAACATCTTAAACAATGACCTTTCTGACAAACCACAGAAACAGCAAACATGCAGCCTTTTTAATAACTGTTCCATACTGGAATTTTGCATACATATGCCCTGGAAGCTTAATGCAATCCAAATGTCTGTCTCTTGGACAAGGCCTGGATGTGGATGCTCTTTGATGCCTGAAGGAACAAGTGAAAGCTTGCAGGTTACTCAAACCTGCAGGAAACCCATGCTCCTCACTACGCCTCTCTACATTTCAGTGTGAATTTTTAACATTTGATGTTTTCTTCATATTTTCATTTTTTCTATGGGAGGGAAGTGAGGGGAGAGAGGGAAGAAGATTTTTAGTAAATTTTTAGTAAATGTTTTGTCATAATAAGGTATGCTTACTGTCTATCCCAAAATTTGGAGTACAGCAAAAATAACTTGTGTGGAATTTTAGTTAGTAGTGATGTTGGGCTGCTGCAGCCCTCAGCAGTATCACATTGCATTTGAAATGGATAAATGTCTCCATTTATATGATGATGGGGGTTTTGGATGAGCTGTCCTATTAAGCAAATACTATAAGCTGAAGGGTGGACAAAATACCATATGTGATTATACCAAAATCAGTTCCTTTCTAGACCTCCCAAAACAGTAGATTTCTTATGAAGAAAGTATTCAGATTTTTTTTTCTTTTTTTTTTTTGGTATATTGAAACCTTTTACATTTTCACTTCTTTCTAGTAGCTTTCAATAGTGGGACCTATCAGATCCAGTAAGCATCTGGCTCCTAAATCAAGCGTCATTATGTGACTTTATCTCTCATAACAGTATCTATTAATAAATTATCAAAAGCCAACTGAAGAGCATTAGAGATCAATGAACTCTGTTCAACTAAACAGAGTTAAAATATCTGTGATACTGTTCACCCATGTACATTCAATGTTTTGTTTCAAGCCTGTTAGATTGTTGTATCTTTTTCCTTTGTCTTTTATCAAAATTCAGTGTTAGGTTATTATAAATATTCTCCAACCTTCACAATTTCATTAGGAGTAATCGTTATACAGCCTCCAAGTCTGTAGAAAGGTGAAACAAAGTAAAATTAAACTACTGCCAATTGTATTTTATGGTGTTTCACCAGAATTAAAATGTGTGGCATATAAACCAATAACTCCTATTGCAGTTTGTAAACTAAATGGAAGTAATGTAGTGTCAAGAACTATTGCACAAATAATGGAATTCAGCAACTCCAAAGTGCCAAAAAATGGTTTCTCTCTAAGTAAAGTGAGAAGAGAAATGGAGACTCTGCTTCTGCTTTCCGCTGGGGGCTCTGTGTGTATAGATGTGCCTATGGGAGGACCAGGTTGGTGGTGGGTTCAAAAATTCCCTGGTTAGACAGGCAGGATCCTATCAGAAACTGCACACTGAGTGCTCTGTATCCAGTGCTTCCTTCCCTGCCAGGGCTCCCTTGGTGCTGGTAAGGATAAGCTTGCCCAGGCACGGATCAGGCACAAGCACATCAGCTGTAATGTATCCTGTGACTCCACGCAGGTTAATGTTTTTCATCCCCAGTGACAGACCAGGGAAGTGTTCTTGGCTGCAGGCTGGGCATAGACACGTTGTACAGGGACTAGCTGTGGCTACCCTTGAAGTGCAGACAGGGCTTTTTCCAGACTTTCTGTGATGACTTATTACAGTTTGGGCAGACTTTCAAATAATTTCCAAAAGGGCATGTTAATGTCTTGTACCTCTTGAAAAACACAGTTTTAAATAAGATGCAGCTGCCCAGTACTTTCGGCCTGTTCCCTTGCTGCCTTATGAGAAAAGATGACTAACCAATTTATGGCAATCCTGAGCAGTAATAACTTCAAATTTATGGTGCACCCAGTGTCCAGATGCCTCAGGGCACCTGACAGGCTATAACTTAAGATGTAACTTAAAAAAAACCCCTATGTGATTGAACACAATGGAGCCAAGGGAGAAACAGAAACCCTACTGTGTGATAAACAGAACGGTGTCCCACAAACAATCTCCAACCCAAACCCGGCCCAGGGGGTTGTGCTCTCTGAAATGCCAGAGAGAGCACTCACTGCAGCTAAGGAGAAGCATTTGGACAAGCAGGCTTGGCACATGGAAAAGCAGGACCAGCTTCAGCTTTAGTGCAAGGAGTTGTGGGTTTTGTTAACCAAGAGTGAATATTGCAGAAAGGAAGTGGCAGACATCTTACAGATGTCTTATAGCTATTGTTTTCCTTCAAAAAGCCTTCTTTTCAGAGTGCACATACACTCTTTTTAGTCTAATGATTACTATGTACATATAGACAGAAGCATTCTTCCATTGGTCCTACTCTAATTTCAGATACTTACAGAACTCCTCGTGGACTTTAATCTGCTCTTGGAATCAACTTCTGCCCCAAAGTGCAGGTGTATCCAGAGTTTGAATCAGCTTGTGCTCTTAGTGAACAGTGAAGGTAGTTCCTGACAGGGAGACACGTGAGATCCTCTCCCCAATTACATCAGTCTCCAGACATCTCTGCTTTATGAAGCTGAGTAGACCTGTAAAGTTTAAATAGTTCCTCCTCTGAAAGGAGGAATTTATTTGAATCATACTATCGTTGCTTATAGGAAAGGACACATTTCTAATTTTTTGTCTTAATTTCAAAAAGATAATAATGAACGGAATAAAGAAAAAAATTATTCCTGCCTTTAACCCTCTTATTGCTTTCAGAACTGAGTGATTTAAATACAAAGTATTTGTAAGAACACAATCTTTGAAATAGCTATTGGTTTTCTTCATTTTTCCTTGATTGGTTGTTTTTTTAATGTGCGTAAGTAAATTTACAGTTGATCCTTGCAAACCTTGGCAATAATATCCAGAAATCATTTGAGACAGAGTTATATATTTGATGATTCTTATATTTTTTACAGTCTAGTCTGACATATTGATGTTTGGGACAGAGCTGCTGAGTACCCCTGGTGTCAGATGGAATATAATGAGGATGAAAGTTTTTAAATGGAACCATTCAACAGAAAAGCCTTTTTCAAACACTCATCCTGCATGGTTTAATGAGAACTTAATTCCTGACAAATGTTGGTGGCTTGACTTTTTTTTTTTTTTTTTTGGTTGGTTGGTTGGTTTTTGTTAGGATCAGTTCATTTTAAACATGCATGTGGTGCCCTTGATTATGCAACCCCTTAAGCTTTATAAAGCAGCTCATGCCCTAAAATATTGTTGAAGCTGGTTCTGCTGAGGTCTCTAGGTGTAAAACTCCCAGATTTGTTTAAAATTTTCATATTCAGAACTATCTTCCATTTCTCAGAACAGAACATGTATTTGGATGGAGTGGAGCAAAGATCCACAGAGCAATTTAAGGTGTCTGTCCTCTAGGCCTGTGTTAAAGCAGTAAGAATTTCCCATTCTTCCAGAGGAATTTGTTAGGGTCCTGGGAAGGAAGTATTTCCTGGGGGAAATGTTGTTAGCTGAAAAAGTGTCTTCAGTGGAGGGCAGGTAGGCAGGAGACTGAGAACCAAGGAAAGCATTATGGTGTTTTCAGCATAGCTGTTGCCCATTCTTAAGTCAGTAGCTTTCACTTTGGTGTATGCTATTCCCTCTTAGGACATGGATGTCAAATTACATGATGGGTTGATTTCTGCTTTTCTAAAAATAACTAAAACCCAGCAAAGAAAAATAAATGCAACAGCATTACAAACAATATCCCCCTTTCCAGATCCCTGTTGTCAGTGGGAATTCCCCTCGTTTTTCAAATCTAGTGTCCAGCCCTAATTGTTTGGGCTTTTATAGACCTTAAAGCAAACTGTTGTCTTCTGGGACCAGGTTTTTTGAGCAGGGGAATCAAGTTGCTCCAGCATACAGTGCAGGAAGAAACAAACACATCTGTAGTATGGATAACTGGGGAATTTAAGCCCTTCACGGGTGGGTCAGGCACAGCTGAATACTGAAAGATAAGAATGTACAGTGGACACTCACCCTGTTGAAAAGAGGGGGACTCAAATGCTGTTTATCTGTGAATGGGAGGAAGACAGTGAGGCCAAAGTGCATAGAAATGATGTGAAAGATGACCTGAGACAAGTCTCTGAGCAAAGGACAGCACAGATTGTGCAAACGTGTGCTCAGAATGGGAAAATGAATTTTCCATAGCTGGCAGTTCTGAGAAATACCTTCTGTGTGTATGTAGCCATTCTCCAAGGATTTAAAAACATTCTGTCAAGCAGCATAATGATACTTGATGTAGTGGAGATTCACGGAGAAGTGAAAATAGGAATATCCAACAGCACCTGGCAGACATGAAAGACAGAGGTCAGTCATAAGAGTTGTCATCCATCTGCTAAAATAATATCAGCAAACCACTGTGACTTCATAGTAGTCAGCTGTCTTCCTGCTACAGGAAAACCCAACATGGTGTTCCAGCTTCACGTCCTGTTGAGGAATGGCGGAAAAATACTTCGCAGCATTAAAGCTCTTTCAAGGTTCTAGAAAGAATTTGTTGTACCGTTGGACTGCCAAAAATGATGAGTTAAATGTCTGGCACAGAGCAGGTACTGAAAGGGAGCCTAATTTCCATGTTTTTTCAACAAATAAAAATAGCACAGTGTGGGAATTAACTTGGTGATGAACCTCGTGTTCCATGAAGATCCCACTCATGATTAGGTAGGAAGTAGAAGAGGAAGCAGGCAAGTTTAAGGCTTATTGCTCCCAGAAGGAGCACAGGATCAGTTCCAGTGCAGGCTGTAATGGGAAATGGGAAGGAATAACCTTTATGCACCTGGGAATGTATGGGAATAGTTAGGATCTCCTTCACCAAGGAGAAGCTGGATCTGGGAAGTCACTTTCCATTAATGAAGGAAAGGCTGAGTTGATCTTGAAGGGGCTGAGAGGAAAAACGGGGTGTGGGGTGATATCAATTAGGGAAGTCACTCTCAAGCTGAAATAAGATATTCCTGAGCTGAGAAAGACACTTTTAGGATGTGTAAGGATGTGGCCCAATTCATGTGCTACTATATAAATTGTTTGTCTGATGCTGTCTCTGAAGAAATTGACGTAGATGGTTTACACTAAATGTTTTAAAATAAGTATTTTTAAACATTCTCTGCTTGCTTTTTTAGACTTCTTTCTATATCACTTATGTGAAGTTTTCATATGAGATAGCAAAAAAAAAAAAAAAAATCTACTACATTCCCATTATATTGTGCTCCTTTTAGGTTCATCACTATGAAACCTGAACTACTAGCTTAATCTCCAAATTACTCAAAATCTTGTTTTGTTTTTTTTTAAACCCCTAGTTTAAAGCCCTCAAACAGCAGAAGTGAACACTTAATATGCCACAAGCTGGAGAATGTAAATACAAATGCATGTCTGAATTTTAGTATATTCAAAGGGGAAGGAGAAAAATTTTAATTCTGAAATCCTGGCACCAAATTCTTGGACTTCAAATATCTGAGAGACATACTTTGACAGCAACTAATCTGTGCATGTTAGCAAAGGATGAGACAAATTTAATCTTATAATTTACAGCTTTTCATGACCTTGAATATCACAGCACAAGTATTCTGTATTAGTTTACAGAAAACTCAAAAAGCCAACTGTGCATTAATTAGAAGAGAGATTTTGCTGGGTAAATAGTTTTTTTAATTGCAATGCTTGCTGAATTCAAAAAACTTCAAAAGAATCAGTGTAGAGAAAAAAAACCCCACCAGACCAAAAAAAAAAAAAAAAAAAAAAAAGGCAGGCAAACCTTAAAAATAGCTCTGAAAGGAATTTTACTCAGTGAATCAAAGTGCAATAGGGAAAGAACAACTCTCAGAGCACCAAAAAACACAGACAAAGCAAAAACTGTTAGAACTGGAAAAGACCCTGAGACACTGAGTAGATGGAATTTTTGCCATATTTTCAGCAGGCACATTTAATTGTTTCAGAAAGTAGATAGTTTTACATGAAAGAGATTGAATTTTGGGTTGGTAGTTTGACATGTGGTTTAAGTTGACTCCATGTCAACACAATTTGTTCCAGGTACTTAAGAGTTCCTGTGCCTGGTGATTACTGGTAGCAAGAGTGCCATTGTACCCAAAGCAGGGTACAATGTACACAGCTCTTACCAAGCTGAGGTAGTTTCTTTTTTTTGAAGTGGAATTCTGTACAACTGAGGAAAGGAAAAAAAAACCCCAACCCTGAGAGGCCTTTATGCTATTCCTCTTCCCATCTTTCACTCAGACTCTGCCATGAGGTGAGCTGGAACCTTTCCTTCCTGAAAACATCAGCGCAAAATGAGTAGTGCCAACCCTGTTTCCATCCTGGTTCAGGCACTGCAGTGTGGAAGGTCTGGAAAGTCACTCTGAAAAAAGAACAGTGATCCCAAATGAAGCCAAGGACTTTGTACCTAGGCAGAGAAAGGGGCTTGGCAAATTCCAGGGAAATACCTGACTGAAACCTTTGCATTCCTGGTAAAAACGAAGCGTTATTTGCACACCTGAAACGTGCACGTATGTAGCGCAATGCTGTCCTGAGGGAGACACAGTGATCACCACGGAGCCAAAGTGGAAAAGAGGAAGTTTAATTTTTTCTACAGTTTATATAGATTTCTAAAAGGGAGACCAGATTGGAAGACTGAGGTTCAAACTCTTCAACTCCACTGGTCTTAGAAAGTGTCCATCAACTGTCCTTTCACAGAAGGGTTTGTAAAAAATATGATAAAAAGTTTTGTAAACATTACTTTGTTTACATGAAATTTCTGACTCCAAGGCTGAAGGCTGGGAAACAAGGGGACACAGGTACACATGAACTAAGAGGGAACAGTCTGACAATACTGTACATGTCCTGCACATGAGGTACAATCCAGATAAGACAGAGATTTGCTTTAAAAGAGCTGCTGCTCCTGATCATACCAGGTTCAGAGGATGTGGATGGGGCTGGAGAGGAGCTCCATAGATTCAGGAAGGAAATTTTCAAAACATACCTGAAAACTTGGTTAAACTGCAATGCAGAATTTTTTTGTGGACCAGTTCAAACTGGGAAGGAGGAACCATATAATGAATAACACCCTTACTCAGGTGTGTCAGCTGCCAGAATCTAATTCTGGTATTGCTATGGATGCTGCAAAAGTTAATATTTTAATACTGCTTGATGTAAGAAACTCTTGAAAGGATTAAAAAGCCATTAGCCTCTCTGATTTCTGTCCAACTGCCTGCAGAGCAGGAGGAGGGAGGATAGAAATGTCAAGTCACTGAAAAATTTTAGAGATGATACTACACCAACTAAACAAGCAGTGAAAAGCCACCCTTTCTTCTTGGAGAACACATTTTCTTTCTAAGCTGCTGGACACTTCAGGGGCTGGCATGTTTCGTTCTGGCATCTTGAAGAGCATTTTGGTCTTAGATCCCTTTGTTAGAATGTGACATATTAAGTATGATACTTAATTAGCTGTTCCTCGAGTGGAGGGAGTAACATGCCATCCCTCTGGCATGGCGTTGCAACAACAAGTACTGTAACTCCAGACAAAAACTCTTGCAATTATTTGGTTTGTCACCACAGGTGGATTCCTGCCATGGAATTTCACGTGGGGCACAGCAGCTTTCATGACTACCTAAGAGCCTCCATCTGAAAATACCTTGTTCCTTTTCGAGGGAAGTTATGTAAATGAATTTTGACAGTGTAAGGCTTCAAATCTGAAGGCAGCTGGATACCCTTGTGTTTCTTCTTGGCGTTCTGTATAGAGCAACACAGAAACAGAGGGTCAGCATGTTCAGTTTCTTTGTGCTGCACTGCAAATGAGTTACAGCTTTAGGGTCAATTGCTGATTAAGTTGAAAAAAGGAGTATTTTTCTACAGGTGGACAGACAGTTGTGAATTTGTGATCAATGTCACACCACCAATACACTACGAAAGGAAAGACTGGTGACACTTTTGTCCAGTGCTACAGCATTTTTTTCTAATTTGTTTAAACAGAACAAGACACAGGTAATGGCATTCCACATTGGAATAAGAATAGCTGGAATATAAAAAATAAACCATTGTTCTTGTGTACTGAAAGAGTTTAAAACCAAGACACACGTGCATTCAAACTGTGCTGTATTACTACCTTTAACTTCATGTAGAAGTTCTTTTAAGGTTCAAAATGAAGATCTCCCCAGTGATTTTTTTTTTCCTCTTCTGAAAAGAAAAATACTGAGGCCTTCATAAAGCGTAAAATGATTTTAGAATATTCACGACCTTCGGAAAAGGTCAGAGACAGGGAAAATAATGCCAGCATTTTAATCTGATATATATTAAGAAACACTAGCATCCAATCAAGGAAGTGTTCTGGTTCCAAAAATATTAAGTATGTTCAATTATGCATGTGGAAGCTTAAGAGCTAGATCTTAATTAAAAGAATAGTTAAATTTTGCTCTTAGTCGTAAAACTGAAGCAATTGCCCCAGGCAAGTTATTTCCTCTCCGTTCAATTTATTTGTTTTTGAGATGGTAGAATTCTTATTTATACAGATTTAGATGCTCCATTTTTATAACTAAACTAGTAGTCAGTGTCTAGGCTATCAATCAAGGTGTGAAATCTATGGGTCTGGTGTGTTTTCATTCCCAAAATTATTCTTTCAACCATGTTGTTGGAGCCTTTCATCCTTTTTTCTTGTCAAATTAAGGGCCTCATCAAATTTACAAGAGCATTTGCTCATATATTGAATATCATGCAGTATTATATAAACTTCTCTGTATATACATGCGTGTTGGTGGAAATATACATCATCTTTGTAAAGATTTTTTTCTTATAAAGCTTTATGATAGCTAAACTATGACACCGTAGATGCTAAGCACAAAAAGCCATTGTGTGCAAATAAATAAAGGAATAAAAAATAGTCAAAGGAATTTTCATGTTCAGCTAGACCTGATTTTTAAATTTAATTTTTCTCTAAATGTCCACCTATGGGTGGGCAGGAATACAACTGATCAAAGCATTTTCATGATGATCTGTTCCCTGATATGTGGTAACTAAAATTTGAGACATTTGCTTCATTCCTTCCAAATGACACCAACACAGAATTTTTCTAATACTTTGAGGGAAAACTATGAGCTTTTAATATTTAATGTAACTACTAATATAACTATTTATACATCTGTTAACATAAAAAGAGGTAGGGAGAAAAGACATTGCTACGCTCCAGTGGTTTAATTATTATTATTAGCAGCACAATTTAAAATTATCTAAGTCTATAAATAGCTTTTTCCCTTTTTCTTCCTTTTCCTTCTGCTTGCCAAGCATGCCTTCATACTTATTTTTAATTCCATAATCAGATATAACCAAATCCCTTTTCTAGCTATATCATCACTTCAGTTTAGAGAACAATGAGTATGGTCAAGGAAAATCCCCAAGAAAGCTAGAAGGCCAATGTATATTGTGCATATATATAATGTATATTTATAATGTATATTGTAGTTTTGTGAGAGTACTGGCGCGATGTTAGTAACCTGTTGAAGTAGAACTTTTCCTCCGTGTTCGACTACGTTGTGTGTAGTTTTAGTCAGAAAACCACGCCTTTACTGGGTATGTTGTAAGAATATACAGAATGTTTATTTTTTTAGACAAAAAGCATCACGTTTGCGTGTTTCTAAGGATGTTCAAATTCTGCCTTTAGATCCACATTCCCTTAAAACCAACTCCCGAAAGTGAAGGACGACTTGGTTTCGAAACGAAGCTGCCCTCATGCATTGGTGGAACACAAAAAGAAGAGGGGATAAAGGCGAACGGAACGCCGCCGTCCCCTCACGCCGCCGCCGCCGCCATGGCGCCGTTCCCGCCACTGCCCCGCCGGGCGCGCGCGCCCCCTGCGGCCGCCCCGCCCCGTGGCGCGAGCTGGCCCCGCCCCTCAGGCGCCGGGAGAGCCCCCGCATCCAGCCCCTCTTCCTGCCCCCTCCCCCGGACAGCTCGCCGCTCCCGGTGGGATGGAAGTCCCCCGTAAGCCTCTTCCTTCTCCCCGGTAGCAGGCGGCGTGGCTCGAGTTCGGTGCAAAAATGCTGGGCATGTACGTGCCGGATAGGTTCGCCCTGAAGTCGTCCCGGGTGCAGGACGGGATGGGGCTCTACACGGCCCGCAGAGTGAAGAAGGTGGGTGATGGCGGGGGAACGGCCTGGCCCGGCCCGGCCCGGCGGGGAGCGGCTGCCACGTATCACCGGGGAGCTGGGCGGCTCTCCCGCCCCTCTGTCCCGCTCCAAGTTCGCCTCAGCCGCGCTGTGCCCGCCCGGGCCCCCACTGCTCACGGGAGGCACCGCCCGCCCTCTCCCCTCTCCCTCTACAAGGAGTCTCCCGGGGCGCTGCCGCCTCAGGCGGGAAGGGGCGCGGGGGCCGGCGGAGGGTTTGCTCCGAGTAATTTTATCTTCCCCGTTTTGTGATTTTTTTTTTAAAAAATCACTTTATTAAAAAAAAAAAACAAAAAAACAAAAAAAGCCCCAACTTGGTTTGTGTGTCTGGCACAGTTGTGAGGGCAGAGCTCCCCCGGGCGGCGCCGCCTCCCTGAGGGTCCGCGCTCTGAGGGGAGGGGGCGCCGCCCGGAGTTGGTGGGCTCCTGTCACCTTCATCACGGCTCCCCGGGCTCGTCGGGACCATGGTTTAATTCCTTTTTTCGGCATAATAAAGCCGGCCCCGTGAACGATGTCATTCAGCTGAACCGAGTCTCATACCCCAGCCAGGTGATGCCTCTTCTTCACACCTCATGATTGCAAGTCTCTTGATCATACGAAATTCCAGCTGAGACTGTCCAGGTGGCTTGTTAGGACTCATAAAGGCGTACTAAAACTATGAACCTATCGTTAGCATATACTTTTCTGTGTTTTGTACGTTTTCTTTCTAATCTTTGTCCTAGTTTTGGCTCTGATTTTTTTTCCTAATTTTTCAGTGGTATCATCAACGGGACTTAGACACGACGGGTGGAGGTCTCACATTTTTAAGGTGTTTCTGAATATTAAGGGGATCTGGAAGGGGAACAGTTTTATCTCGTTTTGTTTAATTCTTTAAAACTTCTCTACTGAAGTTCGATTTGAAAATTTTGTGTGTTCACGCAGCAAGGAAGGTTGTACGCAAATCAGCATTTGTTAATCTCCGTACTCTGAGTGAGCTCTGGAGCAAAACTCATGAGAATCAGCATGCCCAATTCAGAGCTGTGGGGCTCTGAGCTTCGGTCCTTTACACTGATGACAATTGAACCATTAGAGCTGCATGCTGGGGCAAACAGAGCATTTTCCTGCCTGAATTATTCCATCTTATTTATGAGCTTCACACAGGCAAACAAAGTGTGTGAGGTCAGAGCTGTGGAAGCACCTAGAAAAGGTTTGATGTGTACGTGGTGTGGACTGCAGAAGGTAAAGGCAGAGGCGGTTGTAGGATCTGTTCTGGTGATCGTGTTTGTTACAGACCTGTCCTTTGGCAGTGAGTCTTCTGTGCTGGTAGCACACACAGCTGTGGTGTGCAAAGCCCTGGTCAGAAGAACAGGCAGAGGAACTGTGGTTTATTAAAACATTTGTTGGGGACCTAAGTACCATTTTCTCTGTTGGGAGAAGGGTGGGTAAATGACACAGGTGGTGCATCAGACACAGAGAGACTCTGTGTTACTCTTCCGTGGAAAGAAAATTCATCCCTGAAGTGCTCTTAACTTGTTCCCGTGTCTAGTAATGAGGCAGAAGTACCACACTTCTGGGCTGTGATAAAGAGCAGCTTATAGCTGTTAAATTAACTCCATAGAGTTTTTGGGTTTCAGAGGAGGTGTTGAATGTGAGGCGTTGTTGTGAAGTAAGACCTTAGGTGCTGGGTAGGAAATGCTACACTGTTTTCTCTCTGTTGCTGTCACACAGTTGCAGTTGTCTGAACTGAAAGTAAAAGAAAAAAAACTGGATCATCTCAGAATCAGAAATCGCAGTAGCAGCTTTCCAAGTGTTGTGGAGGCCTCTGGAAATTCTGCCATTAGCAGAGTTTTGGTAATAATACATTCTGAACTTCTGCTGCTTGCCATCTGTTTGTGCACCTTCAGGCCTGTGGGGCTTTCAAGATTTTGTCTGTAATCATAAAACTTGGAAACTTTTTGTTTTATTAACTTAACAAAGCTGTGATTCCCGTGTACCTTCTGTTTTCCATGAGCTGGCCTCAGGCTGCAGAGCACCAGCATCGTGAGGCTCTCAGTGTAATCGTCAGAGAGCCATTGCATTTCTCAGTGTTTCCTGCAACTGTAGGATTAGTCACTGCTGCCTTTTTGGAAGCAACTGTTGAAAATAGATTTTTAGCATTGGAAAAATATGCTTTTATATACTGAATAATTTTTCTGCCTTCCGACTGTGTTGTATGCCTCACTTGTATTGATCAGAGGGGAGGTTGAGATTTATGAGTATGTTGGCATATAACAGCATGCTTATTAATCAGATATAATGTGTGTACATATATATATATATATATATATATATATATGAAGAAAATGGTCTGAAAGGCTAAATAATTGCACTTACCCCATGGACCAAGACATCAGGTTTTGGTTCCCTCCCCCGCCCTCCAAATTTAAGAAGCCATAAAAAATGCTTAGAAATCTGCATTACCTGCAGCTTATGTAATTTTACTCTGTGTTCAGAGGTGGACACGTTGCTTTTGCCGTTGTTCTGAGCTTCCAGAAGGTCTTGAATGCTTGAGTATTGCAGTAGAGCTTTCCTGGTTTGGAGTACTGAGCTGGGAATGTTGCGTGGTGTTTCTTGTTCTGAGCTGTTCCTGTGCTTCATCCCAGCGGTGCTGTGGGCTTCTGTGAAATTAGCACTGTAGGTGCTGTGCACATAGAGCTGTATTTACCTATTTCCACCTTCTTTGCTGAGGAGGTAAGAGAGGGAGGAAGTTTCAGCCTGAGTATTAAATCCCAGGGTTTGAAAAACTGGCAGGGGAGGAATTCTGACATTATTTATCAGCAAAATGATGGAGGGTGGTATGGAAATCAATGAGAAGTAAGGATATGAAGCACCAGAGTGCCAGTTTTTACTGTCACTGCCCTTGTCTGGCTCCTTTGTTCCTCTGGGTTCCAGTTGCTGAATTCTGCCTTCTTCTGACTTCTGTTCTTGTGTTTTTACCTTCTGCTTTGCTGTTTCTTGTAGTGACATGTTGTTTGTGCACATTTAAAAATTTGTCCCTCTGTTCTTTTGCCTCAGTCTGCAATGCTGGTTTTCTTTTCCTCTGTTTATTACCACTTCAGGTTTAATTTTA
Source organism: Cettia cetti (assembly GCA_013401135.1). Classification (NCBI taxonomy): domain Eukaryota; kingdom Metazoa; phylum Chordata; class Aves; order Passeriformes; family Sylviidae; genus Cettia; species Cettia cetti. The sequence continues at coordinate 43,883 of VZUI01047257.1, forward strand.
AGTACTAGTTGTTTGGTTTTTAATCAAAAAACTGATTTTCTGTCTCCAGGAGGAACAGTCCAGGATGTTTTCCATTCCACTTTTTTTTCTTTACCTCTAGGCAATCTGTAAAAACTAAGAGGGAAAGCACGTAGCAGGCTATGGAATTGCCTGGAGGAAGGGATACGTGGACAAGATCAATACTTTTTTCAACCAAAATACTGTTGTTTTTAAAAGAAACACCAAGGTTGCTTTTCAATATATACTGAAAATCTGTAATGCTTGAAAGTGTAAATGCTTTTGTATCTCAATGCTGCCTGAAGGAACACAGCATCCTACATTCCAGGTTTTAGGGCCTGTCCCTGCAAGCAGGGACAAGGCAGTGTGTGTGGGGGGAAGTTGGGCCTGTGGAAGAAGAAAGTGCTATTTAATTATTTTGCCCCACTGCTCCTGTGACGTCTGTGCAGGAAAAAAGCCCTGATGCCAAGTACTTTTGGAAGAACATATCAATGGATGCTTTCACAGCGGGTGTTATGACTAGCAGGTGGTAGAACATTTTAATTTTGTTTATGAAGGCTCAAATTAATTCATAAGCACGTGCACACTCCCTTACATTTTTAAACAAACCTCTCTGTATGATCAGGCACTCAGTTATTCAGTCTTTTTGATTTCTGGCACTTCAAAAAGTAGCGTTGCAAATAATCTCACAAATGGATCTAATGTAAACATGGTGCTTGCCAAGTTCTTTGTTTTAGTTGGATGCCTGTTGCAAGGTGCTTCCTGAAATTTTTATAAGAAATGTAAGAAATTTGCCTTTTAAATTTCAGCCTTATTTGAGATAGAGAGAAATCCTGCTTCCCAAAGGAGAAATAAGCATGCAGAGGGAAGGTATGGTTTTATGAGATTCTTCAAAGTGTGAGAAGAATGGGAATGAGCTTCAAGTTGAACCCTCAAGGATGTGCACCTTCTTGGCAATATAGTAGGACAATAAAGGAAAGCTCTCCTTTTCTGTTTGAAGCTAAAAATGACTCCTCTGCTGGAGTTTGGTGATTGACTATCCCTTTTCTTTTTTCCCCCTACTGATTCTTTTTCTTTTATAATTATTCCTTAGGGTGAAAAGTTTGGCCCCTTTGCAGGGGAGAAGCGAATGCCGCAGGAGCTGGATGAGAACACGGACTGCAGGCTCATGTGGGAAGTGAGTAAAGCGACATCATCACACCTCACAAAAAGTGTTACCAGAATTAAGTTGTACTGCAACAAATCTTTTCTATCTTGTTTCATAGCTTAACAATCCTGTAGTGAGATTTCCTATTTTTAAATTATGCTACCTGGGTGGAGGAGGATTTACTTCTTTCAATCTAAAGAAAAAGCAAATGATGGTTTCTAATCAATGAAGTGTGAAAAAACATCAAGTCAAGCCAAATACAAGTATATTGACACTGTGAAAAGTTATTAAAACGTGAAAATAATTAGAAAAATTAAAATAATTTGAATTGGGAAGCTGATTGTAAGTTACAGAGATACTGATTTATGCTGATGAACAGGTACCAGCTTATGGCTTCCTTCTGCTGTAATATGAGTTTCCTGGTGTGACACTTCTGTTGGGATCTGGCAAATTAGATAAGCAAAGTTTTAAAGTTTTAGCAGTTTTTAATGCAATGACTAGGTGGGAAGTGCTGTGGGCAGCATTTTATTTTCTGTATGTATTAGGCAGGAGCAGCAGTTTATACACTAGTTCTTGCAACTAGCTACACAACCCATCCTAGCTCCTGTTGTACCTGGGTGTGCCTGGAGTAAAATCTGAGTTTACCAGTTGAGGAGACTACGCTGACTGAAAAGCACTGGCAATAACAACATTTCCAGCTTGCTAAAAATGTCTTCTTTCTGCTGCCTCTGTTCTGTCTTTGTAATCTTTATTTGCTGTAGTTCTTTGAGCAGATTTTTTTTTTCTTTTTTCTTTTTTTTTTCTGTTTTCTTGTTTTCTTTTTTTTTTCTTTTTTTCTTTTTTTCTTCCTCAGCCGAGCAGTTTCTATTGAATGCACACTTAGTCCTCTTTTACACTGAGGAGAGGACTAATTTCTTATTTTTTTTTCCTTTCTGTGGAAGAAGGACTGTTATTGCACTGTAAAAAAAAAAGCTTATGTTTGATATCTGGCTTAAAGCATAAAAAAAGCTTATATTTGATATCTGGCTTAAAGCACTATCAGTGCATTTAGCACAAAATACATGTTTATTTGAAAAATCTCTGGCATTAACATCACTGAGCAGCTTATGGAGAGAGCAGAGTATTGATGCAGCCTTAGCAGAGTTACAAAGAGATTCCATACACTAGAATGATGACTGAGAGAGTATTAAAAGCCCATCTCTTTTTACCCAAACTCAGTATAAATATTGTGAGTAGTGAAATATTCCTAGGTGAGTGCTAACTCCAGCCTGTGAGGCCCTGTTTTCTCCTATTCCCTTTCTTTTGTCTGTTTTAATCTAGGGGTGTGCCCCAAATGCCCTTTCCCAGAGAAGAGGTGAGGACAATTTGTTCCCCTTTCCCTTTTGGATGATGTACTCAGAGCAACCAATTTCATCCTCTTGGTTCCCAGCTGAGAACAGAGCAATACAATGTGCTTTTATTACAGATGTTTGCTGAGTACAGTATGTGTTAATATGCCCTGGCTCACTTGGCTCTTCCTGATGCTTCTGCAGGTTGGTTTTAATCACTGAAATGCTTGTGTTAGAACAAGGTTTTCAGGAAAGACAGTGGGTGGATTACAGCAATGAGAAGGCCTTAAGGTTTGTTGGAAAGCTTTATGATTTTCCAGATTCCTCACTGCTCATGCTTAAATGAGATTTATCTGTTTCTGCACGACAGAAAAGGCAAATGCATGTATTTATTGGTGACACTAATGTGACCCTGTTGACAGCAAATCAGAAAATGAGGTTTTTATGAGCTGTTTTAAAAATCATTTCATAATATCTTACTGTAACCTAGTTTTGAGAACCTTGAAAAGATTCCTGCATACCAAATTTTATGACTTCCTGAATGTTTTAACCCAAGTTGTTCATGTTTACTGGAGTTGATCTGAACATGAGCTTTATAATATAATTTAAATCATGCTGGGAGTAGTCTGAAGTTGAAAATTGAGACCAGGAATGCAGAAAGTAAGACTTGAACAGCCTGAGTAGATGGTTATTCCAGAGCCTGTGGGAGGCACGCACAGAAACTGGCCAAGTTTGTGTGTAGTCAGCTGTACTGAAGATATTAAATATAATTAATTGGAAAGCTATTGGAGAGAGGCACACTAAAGCCTGACTTCACAGTCTGATGGCAGTCAAAAAAAAATGTTTACAGAGAGAACACCTTCAGAAAGAAGGCTCAAGCAGTGGAGGCTTTTTGTGAGACAAGGGAAAATATGGGCATTAATGCAACATTTCTTTCTTTGGCATGTGATGCCTGGGATCCAGGTTTCAATTTTATGGAGTATTTTTCTGTGAGGAGGTTTGCCACATGCATTTCTAGTTGTGCAGAGTAGTGCTCTGTGATGTGGTCTGTTTTGATCAAGCCATTCCTTTTTCTCCTAGACCGGCATTGTGAGCTGGCATCTTTTGCACACATTGTTTTCTTTTGGTCTCAGGGAAAAAGTGGCACCCAAAAAAGTTTATTGAGTCCAGTGATTATTTTCAGTAAAATTCTGAAGATGTTAGAGTTTCTCTTTAAATGAAACATAGCAGAACGCCATTACTCTGCCTGTAACACGCACGGTTGTGAGGAAATCAAAGGTTTATACTTGCTCATTCAACAGATTCCAGGGAAGTGGAAGATTCCAGCAGGTGGGAAGCATCCTTGATCTTGCTGTTATCTTTGTAAACAGCTACAGGCTGAAATGTTTTATTTATGAATGGTGTGAAAGGGGAAAAAAAAAAATACCCAAACCTGTGGTAACCATTTAGTTAAGAGTGAAAATAAAAAGCCAAGAAAATGTCCAATTGGCTTTGTGCTTTCTCTTTCTTTCTGTTGAAAAAACACCTCTGTGTATCTCCCAGCTCTCTGAGTGTTGTGCTGGTGAAGGGCACAGCTTGTTGCTGCTGATGAGTTAAGAGTTCTGTTCTTACTCTTAGCATCCCACTAACACCTTGGTTAAATACTTCTTTGTGTGTGTTAGTAAACCTGGCATAGCACCTTTGAACTGTGTGTGTTAGCTGGAGAAGCAAGGGCTTAAAGGCAAGCAGGAAATAATCTTTAGGTATTAGAAGTTCACAGATGTTTTTGCTCTGGAGGTTCAGATGTGCCTTTGTGAAGGGAAGATACCAGTTCATTTATGTATGTTAAGTTCCTTTTCTTCATTTTCTTTAACCAGGAAAGGGGAATTCATTTCACTTCTGTTGGACTGTGGCAGGCATATACTTCTGCTGATGACTTTGGCAAGTGTTGAAACAGGGAGGGCTGGAAAAATTTTGTCCTTCTTCAGATACTCTGAAATACCATGAAGAAATGTTGGTCAGGGTTGGATGGATCATAATAGGCCATGTAATGCTGAAAGTTACATATTTCAGGTTGGGTTTCTGTCTATCTGCCAGGATCATGTTTTCTTCATTGTTACATTAAAACCAAAGAGATCAGAAATCAGTCTTTCAATGGAAGCCAATGTTTGTGTTTATTTATATAAGAAAATGAAATGAATTTACATTTCTGCTGCTTAACTCTCATCACTTTTGCTGTGACAGTTGTTTTCAGTTAAATAAGCCAGCCTGAAAACTAGTGAAGGCAATAGAAAATCTGCTATTGGCTGCAGCTGGCTTCAGATCAGAGCTGTGGTGTTTAGGATTGTGGTGTAAGAAGTCAAGCACGTTAAACTTGGTGTGTTTTGGTGGCTTTCTTATTTTTTTTTCCTTCTTTCTTTGATATCTTGCCTATGAAATGGGCTTCTGGCATAGTAAGGCTCTTACACACAAGACATTCAGTCGAATTATGTCCATGGATTCATGATAAAATAGATCTTAATTAGATGAATCCTGTGTTTGCTGTCAGGGTGAATATAATACTATAAATCTAGTTCTGAACAATATAGTCTTTTATTTTTTCTATATGAAGACTACCTTCCCAGTCATTGTTTTTCAAATACTTTTTACACTGAAAACAGTTTGCTTTGAAGTGTTTTTGGGTGTATCTTTGTTTAATTTTCAGAAATGCTTTTGTTTTTCTCATTTCTTAAATGATCTGGGCTTTGACACAAATCAGAAATTGGTGCATTATCTGAACTGCAAGTCTATGTCCCAGAGTTTCAATTTTGGTAATTTTTTTTTTCTCAATTGGGATAGATAGGTGTCCAGAGTAGTTACTAATGTTGTTATCATCAACTCTGTTAAAACTTGTTTTAGTCATCTTTTTCCATGTTAAATGTGTGAGTTTGTATTAATTTTAGTGACTTTTGGAGCAGGCCCGTTGATGATCCTTTGGTTTTGGTGATGAGAAGGATCTACTCCTGAAAGTAGCTGGGAGTTAACCTCCCACCTTCTAGTTATGGGATGTATTGAAGTTGTAGGAAAGCACATGTTGCTAGGCTGAGGTGTTTGTATTCCAGCCTGAACTTCTTGTAGAGGATCACACACAGTTTGCTTAGGGAGGTTTGGGTATCATTCCAGAGAAAGGGAAGTTCAGCGCTGCTTCTGAAAGCTCCATGGAATGTTTGCAGGAGTCTGGGGGTGAGCTGCCTGTACCCTTCTGTCCCTGGCAGGGTCAGGTAATGTCTTGCACCAGAAGGAGCTTCATTAGCATGGAAAAATTGCTGTATGTTCTGGCTGAAGGAAAATGTCACATGCTGTCTCTGTCCCAGACTTGTTACTGAGTAAGCAAATCAGCAGTTGCTGCCTCAGGTTTCTTTTGCTGAAGTTATTTTAATGCTTTCTCCAGCGATGTTTAAATAGGAGTTTTTACTCTGCAGTGAGTTCTATGATGGTCTGAACTCAGGATGCAGAAGTATTGCATCTAGCTGTTTTATGCTACAACAATAAAGACCATCTTTACAGCTAATCAAAAAAGAAGCAGTCAGAAACCAGTACTTTTCTCTACATGATTGCTTGATGAACATAGATTTTTCGATTTAGAAATCTTTAGGAAATGGTTTCCACAAAGCAGGCAGTGAGTTTACTGCCTTCACCAAAAGTAGCCATCTGCTTACTTGAAGTGAAGTTTTATTCTTCTCTCTCCAGGTGTGCATGGTATTGCATTTGCAATGCCCTTGTGAGGATTTTGAAGTAGCGTAAGTGACAAATATGGATTTATTTTGAAAATGTGGGGATAATTTCATTATGGCAGAAAAGGCTGCCAGGTGGAGTAGTGCCTCTTGGTGGTGGGCATTGTCACAGCTTAGGTGTTATTTAGGCCTGTGTAGGATTTCATATGGGGAGCTTATACATTGAGCAGGGACACATGTTCCTGCACTCTTCTGGTGCCTGTTAATGTGGCATCATTCTCAAATTGTCCCCATTGGCTTTGGGGTGGATCCACACCCCGAGTGGCGCCAGTGAACATCACGTGTTTCATCTTACATCGAAGGCATTCGACTGAGTTCATTCAGTGACACCTTTTGTGTTGATTCCCAAGAAGATAATTCTTGGGCACCTCAGTTTGAGGTATGTAATGTGGGTATGTGTATGCATTTTAGGTGTTGGTTTTTAGTTTGGAATCCACTGCCATCACTTCATTTGGGAATCTCTCTATTCATACAACCAGAAAAGGATTGGTTCATGACACCAGTCTAGTCCTTGCTAAGGATGATGTTCTTGCACTTTTCCATGACTTTTCATGCTTACATCTCTGTGTTAAATGCAGCATTATTTCTTTATGAGGTGAAAAAAGCAGTAGAAAATACAGAATGTTTTTAAGAGATTTCTCATATTCCTTTATCGGTAGTTTCCTTATGTGTTAAAGCTGTTTTGTGTTTGCCATCTCTTTATGGATTGGCAGAGACTCTGAAAGCATAACTGAGATGACTCTGTATCACTGAAGCAAATATAAATAATTCTTCTATAATTTAAGGATCAGGCAAATAAAGAAAAATGCTAGTGCACTGTATAGTTTTTATAATAGGACCTGGATTGCTTTTCATTCCCCCTCGAGATCTGATGGAAGCCATTATAAGATCTGCATGGTGGGCACCTGTAACTTGTGCTTGGGTAGCTAAAGCACAAAGCCTCTGTAGAACTGGGTGATTATTACAGTATCACAGAATGGTTTGGGTTGGAAAGCACCTTAAAGCACATCCAGTTCCAGCCCCCCTGCCAGGGACAGGGATGCCACTCATTAGATCAGGTTGATCAGGGCCCCATCCCATTGGGCCTTGAACACTCCCAGGGATGGGACATCCACGGCCTCTCTGGGAAACCATTAGTGCTTAGTGTCAGATAATATTGTTTCCAAGGCATTTCAGTGTGACACTTTTTGTGGGCCTGATTTCGGAGTCTGAGAAAGATTTTAGCCTGCTGGAGGCTGCAGATTTCTTCCCAAGGGAAGATTTCTTGGGGGAGCCTTTCTCTCAGAGCAATCTCTGTAAATAACTGTTCTTTTCTCCAAACAAATCTGTACAGCTGTGTGTTTGTGTTTCTGTAGTTTCACCAATGGGACTAGAGAGGTGTTGATCCTGTTCACCAATCATGTTAGGTCTGTATCAGAATACCTTATAAAAGGTTCTAAGAATGAGACAATAAAGTCTTCTTTATGCTATTTGCCTTCTGAAATATTTGGAGTCTCTCGTGTCCAACAACGACAACTTTTCACTGTGGTTAATCCACGTGTTGGAAAGTAAGAGCTTTTAAAGTTTGAATGTTGGCACCTTTTCATGATGTGTCCTTTTTCCTTCAGAAGAGCAGTAATGAATTTTGAAGATCCTTATTTGTTTGCAGAACTACAGTAATTCCTTTTTTTCCTTAATCTGAGAACAACGTGCTGTCACCAGCTATTATTTTAATGGAATACAGTTTTTGTCTTTTTTGTAATGGAATACAGTTTTTGTCTTTTTAATAATACCCTAAACGTTAAGGTAATTGAAGCAGTCATACTGAAGAAATATGATATTGCATTCCATTAGAAACAAATCTAGCAAGAATGTGAGCAATTTAGATACCAAGCCACGAAGACAATCTAATTTTGATCTTACATAGCCAAATTCCCTAGCTTTTAGGAAATACCTGCCCTGGATACTTCTTGTTGACAGATGGAAAATAGAATCCATTCATTACATAAATAAATCACGTGGAATGGTAGTGTGGCTGTGTGACCTTTTTGCATGGCTCTCTTTACCTGGATCAGTGGAGATTCAGGTGATCTATTATTTAAAATGAAACATCCAGGGATTTTGGCAGTGACAGATGTATTTCTATAGCAGTATGTCTTTATGTTTTGAGGGAGAAGAATGACTTAGTTAATATTAAGGTTTTATTTCTATTGTCTTTTTTTTTTCAATGTAAGCTGGAATTCTGTCAAAATTGTAGAAATCTTATGAACTTTATGGATCTGTAATGGTAGCCAAAAGGTCTAGATGTCAAGATGAATATATCTTGTGTGCACAGTTCATTTTTTAAAGTGTTTTTTTCACTGAGTAGACAAAACCTGGACATATTTGGTTTTTTTAATTTTGATTTTCCTTGGGGATTATTTATGAACATTTCAGGTTCGTGGGAGCAAAGGCGAGGTCCTGTATATCCTGGATGCCAGCAACCCCCGCCATTCCAACTGGCTGCGGTTTGTCCATGAGGCTCCATCCCAGGAACAGAAGAACCTGGCAGCCATCCAGGTAGACTTGGTGGATTCCTACCTTTTGCTTCCTGTTGCTGATTTACTAATTTGATCTCCTCTTTGGCCTTCATGTCTTGTAATAGAACTGCAAGATCCGAGGAAAGTAGCGAACTGCTTTTCTTTTTCTGCCTTTCTTTTTAGAAGACAGCTCTTGTGCTTAAGATAATATCACAAATAAGAGTGGTAGGATGAAAGACCAGAAAAGCCCTTGGAATCTGATGCTATTTGAAAGGTTTAAGGACTGATTATTTAGAGAGGCTGACAGCAGCGACCCCGCTCCCAGCACGGAGACAGGTCACTCCTCCAGCGAGGCAGGAGATAACAAGGTCCCAGTTCTGTGGCTGCTCCCAGGAGCAGAGGCTCACCCCACACCAGAAGGAACAGGACCCAGCTGGGCTTCTGTAGCAGGAGTGAGTTCTTTTCCTCCAGCAAGCAGCTACACTGCTCTCCTCAGAACGCTCAGATCCAGATCGAGTGCAAGAGAGTTTCCCCTCCCCTGCCTCTTAGCAACACAATGGGAAAAAATTCCACTGATATTAAGTAAAGAAAAAAAAAATAACCTCAACCCCCAACAATGTGTTTTGTGCCAAACTTGGGTATGGGCTTAGGTGTGTGTAAAGCAGAACCATGCATACACATTATTGTTCAATAAAATTAGCAATATATAATATATGTAAAATATTACTTAATTAATAATGAAACTGTGATAGGTTTGAAAGGAAGCATGATGCTGAAAATATTTAAGTAGAAAACAGAAAATTGAACAATCTAATTATGTGATAGGATGATCATGTAGTGCCTGGGGATAAATTAATAAAAAAAGATAATTTTCTTGTGTTTGCTGTTGATCTGAATTTATCCAGACTATTTTTTCATTTTTATAGTTGTCATTTGCAGCACACTGTGGTAATGAGTTCCACTGCTTTAATAATGTTGAAATATGCTTCTGTTTTTCTTACAGACACTCCTTAATTTCACTTGATTTCCTAGTTCTGGTATAACAGCGAATAGTTACTTTATTTTTCTATGCCATTTTTGATTTTATGGAATTGTTACATACTTTCACTCTTACTTGACAGCTCTTCTCTTAAGCTGAAGAGTTTTTGTTTAAGGAAGCATTCTGTGACTTTACAGGGTACAGCAGAGACAGGGATACCTTTCCAGTTCCAGCTGTTGTTCTTTTGGAGATTACTAAAGAAATCAGCTATTTGCTTTTTTTTTAACAGCTCAGTTTCACAGTAAATTAATTTCCACTCCTACGTAAGTAAGAATTACATGACTGTGATTTTTTTTTTTCTCAAAATGTATACATGACAAAATGTTGTTTCAGGCTAGCTTAAGGTATTTGCTGATGTAATCCAAATTGGCAAGCAGTCAGGAAAAGGAGAAATATTTATCAGCATTTCTTAAAATTACTGTTCTGCTTTTTCATCATGAGATGACTTTTTTCCCCAAGGACTAGCCTGCATGTCCCTGACAAAAGAATTATAGTTTATTTTGAGGCCAGACAAAAAAAAAATGGTTTTTCTGTGTCAAGAAAACGAAATTTAATTTTTGATGAAATTTGTTGTCCTCCTTATGGTAGCTGATATGAAAGGCTCTCATACAGGAGGTGTGATTAGCACCTCACCAGTGCACAGTCATTGTTAGCAAATGCAAAGTAAGGTTCACAAGAGAAAGCACTGTGAACAATTAATGTTCATTATTATCTATCCAGTAAATGACCTGAACTTCTGAATATAAGTTTTAATGGAATATCCAGTGCATACCAGTGGGTTTTTTTCTAAGGAAAATGATAGAAACAAATAAAAATCTGCTAAATTATCTTATAAGGTTTTTAGGACCTTAAAACCTATCCTAATACAGAATATTCTAGCCTTCATTGGCAGTTATTACTAAAAACTGAAGTATGGAGAAATGTCAGAATTGCTGCAGCAGTTTAGCCTTGTGTGCTGTTCAGTCTCACATTTTTTGTCTCAGAGGTTTTCTGCCTTGCCATGCAATGTAACACCATAGGAACAGATCAGGAGAAAGAGCAGAGGCTTCTGGATCTTTTGTGTGTGTGGTTCAGGTGCTGTATTTCAGCTGAGGTATAATCTGAATTCTGGGCTGTGGGGTGTGTGTGTGAAATCATCTCCACGCATTTCCTGGACTCAGACGTTGCCTGTGTTGGTTTTACCTCTGCCAAACTTCACATCCTGGAGCTGCAGGGGAAAGGCTCTGGGAAAGGCAGTGTGCTTGTTAGGAGAGGTAGCCAGGGAGAACTGGCAGAACAGGTAGGCTGAAGAGCTGGTTTGCTGCCAGGGAATCAGACACAGAGGGAAGACTGGTAACACTCTGTGGGCACAAAGTGGGTAAGGATTAGGAAGGCTGGGTTGGAGCCAGCTGCTCAAGCTCTGAAGGATGTAAAAGCTCTACACTCCCTCAGGTTACACAAGATTGTGCTGCTTCCTCCTCCTGTGATTTAAACTTTCAGGAGTAATGATGTAAGTGTTTCATGCTTTTGGATGGAAGTGTAATGGGCTGTCAGTGATCCCGTGTTCCCTCTTCCAAAGCAGATATGAAGGAGTGTAACTACATGGAAAAGCTAAGAGTCTGCCTGGAAGAGGCACCTGTGGTGGACCAAGACAGAGGTAGCAAGGGCTGTTGGAACTGAAAAACTGTATTTGCTGAGCAGGTCAGTGTGGCTTGTAGTGTAAAAGATGAAGGCAAAGGTGTGAAAAAAATAGTTGAAAATAAACCAGGAATAACATGAAGGGAAGTTGTGGTGCCATCATGGTGAGCAAGCACTTGGAGTTTTCTCCCAAGGTTTGTTGTGGTCTGCTGCAGGTGAGTGTTAGGAAAACAGCCAGCATGGTCTAAGCAGTTGGGCAGGTGGAATGGCTTAAGATGTGTTCTTAGAAACAGGAGGGTTATTAAAATAATTTAAAAGACTGTTTACTGTGTCTGCATGTACTTAGATTAATGTGATTCAGGCAGGTGCTGCTGGTGGAGGGAGAAGTGTAAATTCTTTTGTGGTTTCTGGAGAGCTTCCATTGCTTTCACTCAAAATGCTGCCTTGGGGGACTACTACAGCAAGTGGGTCTATCTTGATTAATTAGTGCTCTGTATACCTGGCTATTAGCATTTGTTTGCATGGAAAAGCCAAACAAATTAACCTTGGAGGAGAAGTGTCTTTAGATTGGGCTGCACCAAAGTCAATTTATTTCCTGTACAAATGTAACACAGAGCACTCAAACATTTACAGCTCCCAACACCTGAGGCTATTTTTGCCTGAGATACATGACTTTTTCTCTTTATTTCTTTTAATTTTCAAATTTTCAAAATGCTTTATTTTTCAATTCTTTTCATTATTATTTTTGGTAATCCAGTAATAGAGATGTGCTTCCCTTCATGAGGTTGTCTCACATTTAGAATGTTGTGTAGCAGAATTTCTCAGGGAGCAGGGGCATGATCTGCTCCTGAATTAGGTTGGGCAACCCAGCTTGGACCCAGTCAGCCTAGCCCAGGGACAGCCTGAGTGAAGGCCTGGACCTGTGGCACAGTTAGAAATTACATTAAGGTATGCAGAGAAAGATAGTAGTTTATTTATGAGGTGATTGGTATAGATGCTAGTCTGAGCACTTTAGCCACCTGAAGTGTGAAAGTAAATAATGTTTAATTACATTCCTGTGTGCTGTATGCCAATGGGGAAGATGCTTGCTTTGTAAGCAATATTAAACTGTCTAAAAGCTGCCATTCTGCTGAGAATAAAGGAGTGTAGCCACATTGGTGCGAGTACTTTACTTGGCTGGCTCCTCAAAATTATTGGGGAGCTTCCCGCTTCAATGTTGTCCTAAACAGTGATGTGTTGGAGATTTACCCCAATGGTCTGTGTGGAGACTGAGGTAAAACACCCTTTTACTTTTCCTCATGTCAAGTGGATTTGTTTTGAATTTAGACTGTACTGAATTAAAGGTTTCTGCAACTTGGCGGAGACATATGAAACCCAGAAACTTGTAGACGTGTACAGAGGTTAGGTTGCTGTGCTGATAGATATCTGGACTGCAGAATAGATCTTGAGAAAAAAGATCATAATTTTTTTGTTTTCCAATGCTGCTGTTGAGATAAGGGCAGAAAAGTGGTGCATCCTTGAAAGTAGTAGCTCTATCAAGTCTACTGAATTAAGTAGATTTCACTCCTGTGTGACAGTATCTTGTGTAAAATATAACAGACCTTCCGCAGCTCAAGGAATGCTACATCCCTGTTGACAGTTTAAATTAATCTTAGTGTATTACAAAAATTAAAAATCATTATCTTGTCCTTACTCAAGGAAGCTTGTTACAAAATATATGGCTAGATACAGGGCTAAGAAACTTCAGTTAACTTTTCTGGGCGTTAATCAGATAAGCTATAGGATTTATGATACAACTTGGGAGTCTTCATTGCATAAAAATGAGTCTCCTACATGCTTTGGTCAGTACCTAAAGCAGTTGGTTCACATACAGAAAGCAAAAAGGTACATCTGTTTTACAGAGTATCAATTTAGGGGACGGATGTGCAGATTCCTCCCCATACCCCATAGTGCTAGCCTTGGTAACTTTAATCAGTTATTGTCAAAGCCCAAAGTTTTTGGCTTATGTAGCTATTTGGAAGCTTGTCCAGGCATTATCAAGAAGCTTTTGGAGCTCAATGTTTTGTAGTGTGTGCTGTTGTGCAGAATGGGGCTGGATCCTTTGGCCTTTTGTGGATTTACACTGATTTAAACCAGCACAGGGTTTAAAGTGCATTTTCCAGATGTGCCTGCTAATTTGATAGGGAAGATAAGTGACTGGGGTGAAAGCCTGTTGGAGAAGGCTTGGAATCTTAAGGAGAGAGAGAAAGAGAAAATAACACTATGTAAACATGCTACTGAAAGCTTTGTTAGAATTCCTGCCATCAGCTGGGGAGAGAGATAAAGCTGTGTTGGTTATCTAAATTTTACTGCTTTTCTAATCCTCAAATATTTAATTTTCAAACCCTGAAGTTCTTGTCAAGTAGAGTGTGGCAGTAGAGGACTTCAGTGCCACTTCCACCTTGGTCTAAGCTGCAGAGAATACTGGAAAAGCCTCACAGGTGAGGCAGGGGAATATTCCCAAAATAGCAGAATACAAATGCACCCTATCCATCCAGTCACACTGGGAAAGAAGTCTTAGCAAGGCTGTTGTAGCATTGTGCTCCCTGAGGAATGGAGCCAACCTTTCCATGGTTGAGGAATCTTCATATCTGCTTTCTAAGAGGGAACACAGGATCGCTGACAGGCCATCACACTTTCATCCAAACGTTAATATTAGTTCAGGGTCTCATACGTGTCAGGATTTTTGTTATTCTGACCTAATTATTTATTGCCTCTTTTTCCTGTTTGCAACAGGAAGGGGAAAATATTTTCTATCTGGCTGTGGAAGATATTGAAACAGACACAGAACTTCTGATTGGGTACTTGGACAGTGACATGGAAGAAGAGGAGGAGGAGGAGGAAGTAACTGTTATCCATGAAGATGAAGACAGTGGCAGCAATAAAGAAGTGCAACCAGCTGGTGAAAAAATTGCACGTGAGCAATATGTAAAATATAGGGTAACTTCAGAGCTTAAAAGTGGTCATGAAGAAAGAGAACACTAACTGTGTAGAACTGGGGAACTGGAAGGTCCCCAGGGTCTAATCTGAGTTCTTGCATTATTTTTATCTCTTTATTTGGGCTTGAGTTGAGTTTCTTTACTTTATAAGGAGAAGCCAGTCTTGTGAATTACTGAGTGAATGAGTGAGCCTGGATTTCTTAGGTAGTAACCATTAATTTTTGAACTGAAACAGAGTTTGTTTCACCTGACACACAGGCTTATGAACACTGAGCTTTTGCTCTAAGAGGGGTAGTTTCCTTCTTTCTTAGGTGGGAGAGAAATAAACATTCCCATAAAGCTATTCAGCCAATCCTAAGATAAGATGTCTAGAAAAAGAAAGGTGAGCTGAGCTGTCTGGGGAATTCTCAGCACCTTTATCAAAGATAACGATGAATTTATGAACGACAAATTGCACTGAGGTTCTAACTGAGCTGAGTGACGAATTTGGGCCAACAGTGTAAGTCACACCCATCTTAATGCTTTCCATCCGTTTTCAGTAATGCTGACAGTAATCCACTTAAGGCTGTCTGTAATCCCTTCAGAGACTTTTTTTTTTTTGTGAGTTTCATGCCACCATTCTGCATAATCTGTTTCTGGCTGAGAGTCTCTCTTAATGTAACCAAAAAACCTGGGACCTACTCCTTTACATTGGTTTTGCTTTCAATCGTGCAGATCCCCTCAGCTGTAAACAGGACCATGCATGCCCAAACTGTGAATCCAGTTTTGCCAGCCAGGAGATCCTTGCTGAGCATCTGCAGACTTTGCACCAAAAACCCAGTGAGGAAAAGGAATTTAAGTGCCGAAATTGTGGAAAGAAATTCCCTGTTAAACAAGCTCTACAAAGACAGTGAGTAGAAACAGGAGTGTTTTTTCAGGGATCATTTAAATCAATTTCATTCAATCCTATATTTCTCCACCTAATCACAAGCCAAGCTTTAATTTTCATGCATCTGTATTTATACCCTTACCCTTTGCTTTAATCTTTTAATGTCTTAATTTCTCACATTTGTTGTAGAATTCAATGGGAATTGCAAAAATATTGACGATTTTTAATGTGTTAAAGTCATACAATGGAGACCAGACCAGAGCAGCAGTTTGGGGCAGCATTACTGGTCTCCATCAGTGGAATATTTGGTAGTTTTGGTGGTGTTACTTTCAAGCTGTGGATGCTGGTACAGAATTAAAGTAAGATTTAGGAAAACCAGTGGTTCATGTTTGCTTAATTAAATATTTGGGTGATGGAAAAACAAAATAGAAACATAAAAGATGTGCAATTAAAAATCACGTCTTTATTGTCCTTGAGAGTGTAAATATGCTTTTTAGTCACTTAAGTTGTATATCTTAGAAATATGCTTCTGCACAGAAAGATAACTGGTTTTCTTTTGTTGTTTATGTATGTATTTTCTTACAATTAGATATATTACTTTTTATTATGCATTTAATTACAGATTGTTAACCTACTTTTTGTAAAGCTATATATAGTTTATAGCTACTGCAAGCCTGTGTAAGTTGTAGAATGTTGCCCTTACTTCATTCTTCTCCTTTATATTTCTCTTAGTGTCCTTCAGTGCACAGAGAATATCAGCCCAGGAGACTCCTCCAGAAGTTTCCAGTGCTCTGTTTGCAATACTGCCTTCAGCTCAGAATCGAGGTTTTGTGTCCGAGTTACAGGACTGCTGTCATGTCCTTGCTGGCCTCCCTTTGCATGTTAGCTTTCCAAAAAGCTTGGTAGTGTTTGGGAATCCTAACAGGGCAAGGACTCAAATGCTTTCATTCCTCTCTGCTGTAAGTAATGCATGAGGTGGCCTTGGAACTCTGCAGTGCAGCATGTGTTCAGCTCTGAGTACTTGCTAAAGCTCAGGTTTCTGGAGACACTGCCTGATGTGGGGTTTTTTTGTCTATCTTTGTCACCCCATGTAGTTATGAGCAGCACAAGGAGGCGTGCAGAGGGGATGCCAGGTTCATATGCAAGGCAGATAGCTGTGGGAAGAGGTTCAAAAGCAAGGATGCCCTGAAAAAACACAAAGAAAATGTTCACAGTGGTAAGAAAGAGTTTATTGTTTCTTCAGAAAAAAACCCAACCCTCTGACATGTTCCTAGCCTTAAATTTGCAAATCAGAGAAAACATTGTCTTTGGTTTCTTTTTTAATGGATTCATTTGTATCAAATAGGAAATTAAGAAGTAACTTAATTACAAGAGTTACCATTCCTCCTCCACCAGGGAGAAATTACTGTAGGCCATATGAATCATTAGTCTCCTGCAGAAAATGTAATAGGAATCTTGAGAAGTTTAAACTAGACAAAGAGTAGATGAAGCAAAATGTTTCAGTTGTGAGGAAAATCAACCACTGGCACAAACTGCTACAGGAAATAGCAAATTCTTGATTTTTTTTGGTATTTTCAGGACACAAGAGGATGTCTTTACTTTTCCTAATCAAATTATTAATCTTGATGAGGGTTGCACAAAATCCTATAGCATCAGTTGTGCAGGAAGCCAGACCAGACCATTCACTGGTCCTCTTAGGCCCTCGTGTTTTCACATCTGTGTGATGTGAATGGTTTTCACTCAAACTTCACTCTCTTCTCATGAAAGGGCAAAATACTGCTCTCAGGTCCATAACACACACCTCAGTTCTGGCATTCTGTGTGTCCTCTCATTGTGTCAAAGGAATATCATGTGTGGGGACTGCAGAATTCCAGAGTGCACAGCAAAGAGTCTTCAGTTGATGGTGACAGCGCTGAGATGCTTTCTGAGATTTTCAGTCTCTTTCTGCTGCCAAACTCTTGCAGTGTAGAGAAACCTTTCTGTAATCATTCTTACAAAAGAGTGTCTCCTTTTTTTGGTATCAATAATAATTTTTTTCATCCACAAGCACTTGTATTTAGGCTCAGCTTTCATCAGTTATGTAGTGATACATGAATTCCATATTGAAGGACTAAGTGTATTCCTGTATTATGTGTCTGTTTGTGTATATAAATACTTGTCATAAGTTTTATAAGGTTTTACTTTTATAATGTTTCTGCTGTTCAATGTAGTATGGATGAGTTTTACCTAAGCTAGGAACTATCTTACATCTTACATGGGCATCTTAAATTATAAACAAAGAATTAGGTTTATAGTGGTTTTGTCTTGTTAACAAAATAGCTTTGTGGGGTACTAAAATGAATGTCTCAAGGTAAGTAATAGATGAACTCCATTAAGTGGTCTGTGGCTTTTTAAAGCAGCTGTGAAAAGGAAAGGAAAATGTCTGGTAGCTGACTTATAGCTTGTTTTGTTATTTGCATTTTAGACAAGTTTTGATTTCATGATCTGCTGCTAATACATTTTCCCTGTTTTGTTCAGTTAAGACCATTAACGATATATTATATGGGTGCTTAATGCTTTCTAAATAAACAAAAATTTGAAATGGTTTTGCCTTAAGTTTGAGATCTTTTTTGTCACTGCTTCACCGACTCCTGTATTGATTTCTGGATGAAATGAACTGTTCAGTTGCCAAGTGAACTGTTCTCAGTTGTGAATTGCGCTCTTCTTGTGGGATTGGTGGTGTATGATGCCACCTATTTGAAAGGTTTTTTGCTTTATTGTTCTAGTTTTCTTAATTTACATTCCACCAGTGACTGGTTTGTTGGACACCCACAGAGAACTCCTGATAAGGAGCACTTTGAAGACGGGATACAAATGTAAAAGTCTTATGTCAGTCAAATGACCTGTGAAAAGTCACAGGCTCAGTGGAAATATTTAGCTTCTTTCTTAGCACTTCCTCTTTAAGATGTTGGTGGTATTTTTTTTCTGTTTCAGGAAATTCTAGGAAGAAGCTGATGTGTTCAGTGTGCAATAAGAAATGTTCCTCAGCCGCAAATCTCCAGG
The DNA here is from genome assembly GCA_013401135.1 of Cettia cetti. Taxonomy (NCBI): domain Eukaryota; kingdom Metazoa; phylum Chordata; class Aves; order Passeriformes; family Sylviidae; genus Cettia; species Cettia cetti. The sequence goes on from VZUI01047257.1 coordinate 62,149, forward strand.
AGCATCGAAAGGTCAGTGAGGTGAAGGCTGACTCACAGCAGGCACTGATTTCCCTGAGATGTGAGGCTGTGCTACTCACCTCACTTGAAAGCTGTTGTAATGCAAGCCTTTGGGTGATGTCTTTCATGGTTACAAAGCCAACCTGGTTTAGTGTGGGTATTTATTTTTCTAGTCACACTTGCTCAAGCCAAATATCTCCCAAAATCTTTTTCGTGCATCTCTTACTAAATGCTTGTATGTTTGTGCACTCCAGCATTAAGTCAGAGTTGCCTGCTGTTCTTCAGCATTCTTAAACTCTCTGTTATGTAATCACAGCATACATACAGACCATAAAATAGGTTCATGAACCTTAAGTTTTTATACAAAACACAGTAATTTTCTTACTGCTTTTTGAAATACCACTCGGGGAAGTTACTTCTATTGTAGTTATGCAGTAGTAAAAAAATTTTTTCTCCAAACCCAGATTTTTAATGTGTTTTTGTTTATGCACATACTCTTTTATAACCAGAACAGGAGGGGTTAACAGTTGGAAAAGCATCTATTGGAAATAAGGGTGTTCATGTAGAAATACAGATGGACCATGAATATGAGATTCTGAATCCATTATACCCAAAGGAAGTCCCTGCAAGATTAATTTGATAAATCACTAAAACCCAGGAGAATCTGTTTTTGCAAAAAGCTGCATTGTACTGTTTATCAGATTAACTGTAAATCTTTCATAATGCCCTGGTTATAACCTGAATCCATTGAGGCTATAAATGATATCAATTAAAATATGCAAAGGAAATGGTGGGGCCCTCCTTTTTAATTTGTTTTTCTCCTTGCTTGTGTTAGTATGCCCTACGCTTCTTTTCTAATAGGGCTGTGTTTTGTTATCATGGTGTGCCTTGCCACATGCTATTACAGGTTTTACACAGTGGCACAGGTGGTGCACATCAAGCCTTTAATATGCAAAATATCCTGGGTAGTGTATCCATTTTATTAAATGTTTGTTCTGTTTCAGTAGTTGTAATTCTGAGCAGACATTGTGACACACAAGTTTTTCAAATATGATTGAGCACTTACCTTAAGAATCACCATGAAGATTTTGTGCATAAAACTTTCTTTGCTCTTCTTGATTGTCTTTTCTTTTAAAACATCCAGAAAATGGGTATTCTAGCTTTACACACTGTGCTGATTTGAAAGCAAAACCAGTGAGAGACTCCAAGTCAGAAGTATAGTTTAATAAGAGGAAAAGAAAAGAAGTAAAAATAAATTCAATAGTACAAAATACCACTGACAGAGTCAGAATACCACCTGACACCCTGTTAGTTAGGGTGGTAGTAGCAGTCCAGGTGAAATGGTCTTGTTGAAGCAGTGATCCTGTAGAGAAGGTCTGGTAGCTCTTAAAAGGCCTCCAGTGCTGTCCCAAACCCCGGGTTACATCCATGTGGGAATGCTTGGCTCCTCCCCCTGGGCAGAGCATCTCCCAACGGGCTGATATCATTCTGTGAGTCAGGGAATGGCTCCTTGATGGCCCATGAAACAGAGACAGCTCCGGGGGAGTTACCTGTGAGCCATGTGGCAAGGCATTGATGAGCCATTAGCAGAAGATAAGGGAAACGCTGCCCCACCTGGTTTCAACAGCTCATGAGGATGGTGACAGAATACATACTTTGGGCACATCTTCCATTGTAACCTAGGACACACACTTATATCAGATAGTGAAGGAGATTGCACACTATTGTAATAGTCATGGTGTTTGTTTGCTTGAATTTGTTTCCTTTTGTAGCAAGTGGAGCAGGATCATCAGCGTTGCCAAAAGCATTTGTACAGGCCAGTAAGAAAATAATAAGTAAAACCAGGAGAAAGAGACAGATTTTTTTCCCTCACCCATTTCAATGTAAAGAAATAAAAGTAGAGAATAAAAGGTAAAATATAACAGAAAACAAGCCCAACCAACAGAAAGAGAAAACTCTGACAAATGCAGAGAAAGTGGGTAAGGAGTGTGACTGTAGGGGATTGATACATGTTTACTTTCTGAGGACATGGTCATTCCCATCTGTAGCTTTCATGTCAGATTTAAACTGATTTTTAGCTTCCTGTGTCTTGTGCACTGCTTGTGCCTTAACTATCTAACTGTATTCTGATACTGAGTTCTGAAGTTTGAGTAAAATGCGACGTTCAATCACTCAGCAGTGATAATGAGGAGGAGAGCAAGGGGACTGTTAATCTTCACTGATGCAGATTCCTGCTAAATGAGTCCTTTCAATATAAGGATCTCATATTTTGGATTTGAATTGTTCACAAGAACTCAAATTTCAAAGCGAGCAGGTACATGTGAGTAGCACAGGCTGCCAGGCCTCTCCACTGGTGCTCCACTGCTCTGTAGTGGAAAGGGAAGAAACATTCAAACAAATCCCAGGGTTGCTGGTTTCTTTTCCCAGTCAGAGTTGATAGTGCTGCACTTCCAGTGTTTGTAGGTGGGATGGGGGAGTCTCTCTCTTCCTGCCTGTACAGCTGTGGCTGAGCTTCTGACTTGTTGTGTAAGCACTTGTTTTCATGGTAAAGCAGCTCATTCTTCTTTTAAGAAAGACACCTTTGAGTGTAGGGCAGGCAGGCTTTTTTGACTTTGGAAATGCAGGTTTTGTGTGTCACTGGTAGAACTGGTTTGTGCTGGTGCCTTTCTGGATGTCTCAGCAGATTTCTTACATGGACCTGTACAATTCCATTCAGCTGTAAGGCTGTCTGTCAAGGTAGATCCTACTTTGGACAGAGTTTGAGAGTGTGCACGAAGAACCCTTGAGTCTTTCTGAATTTTTTAAACTTTGTAGAGGTGAACTTCCTGCAAAATTGGTGTGAGTAGAGTCACAGTTAAAAATTCTCTCTGCTTCCTAACCCCTGACCCCCTTTTTTTACCTGCCAGCTCCAAGCATCTCTTTTGGGTTAATTTCTGACCTTTTTATTTAACACTGAACAGTGTTTTGTTCTACTGGGCAATCTTTTTGTTTTTTTTTACCAGAAGTTGCTCTCAACTGCTTCCTATTTTTCCAGCATTTAGTCCTAAATGCTGTAATGTGCTGTGATGTTGAAAATACTGCGCTTGCAGTTTGAGACAACGCTGCCCCTCCTCTGTCTGATCTCTAAAAGCTTTTAAGAGGAGCAGTCCTGCAAAAGTGTGATAGTACTTGTTTTCTAAAATTCTGACCGAAGTTATGGTCTTGCTTTAGACACACACTGAATTATCACAAAACATTTTTCAGGTCCATGAGATCTTTGAGTGTCAAGAATGTGACAAGAAATTTATTTCGGCGAACCAGCTGAAACGCCACATGATAACTCATTCAGGTAAGGTACAGAAATGACACAGAGCTGCATGTGTGTGGATATGTATTTCATGTATGTGGAGTTTTACCTAGTTTCTTATGGAAGGCTCAATGAAATCTGTGCTGTCCTAAGCTGGGCAAGCCAATCTGTGGTTCCAAGGAAACTCTCTAAGCCAGCCTTTCCAAGCCTTCCAAATTTCCAAGTGGAGTGATGTAGTCTTCTTACTGCTGCTTTCTCAAGCTGTTTTGTTGTGCTAGCTGGGGTAGATGAGGTCAGCAAGCTGGGGTAGGGCAAAAGGTTGCTAGGTGCCTTAAAGAGGAGGTGAAAAACCAGTGCCTGAGGTTTTCTTCACTGATGAGAAGAGGCTGGGAGCTGGGTGTGCTGTCAGTGCTACACACTGTGTTTTCCTGTTTATCTGTGTTTATGTCAGTGGGCTCATAGCTTCTGGTCAGAGGAGAGCAGCTCATGGGCCAAACCATCCACAGACCACCCACAAAGGTTCCCTGGTGCCAGCACGAGGCCACTGTGAGCAGGGAGTGTCCCATCTGTAGGTTTGGCAGTATGGCATGAGTTGACTTTGCCAGGATTTCTGGTCACTGCAAATCCAGCATTTTCTGTGTCCCTCACCAGTGATTAGAAACATCAAGCAACACAATGGAAACACAAACATTGTTCTGTCAAATGCATTAGCATTTAAACAAATGCAGGTTTTTACAGCTGCACAGGCTTAGAATTGAACTATTTTCTTGGTATCAATCCACAGCAAAAGCTCATTTCTTGTAACATAATCTGTATCTCAGAGGCTCCCGGCTTTCTTTTGACACTGTTGGATGAGCATTAGTGCAGTTGAGTTGCAGTCACCAGTTGAAGCATAAAGGCTTTTTTGCATAGGAACTTTTGGGTTTGGGAGCTAATATGTATATTGTTAATTAAGTTTTAAAACATTTAAACTGTCATGCCCTCTTTCACATTTGTAATCTGAAAACACAGTTTTCCTCTTTGAAGTCATTCTCTTTTGATTTAAGCTAATTAATCAGAGTTTAGTTTTAGCAATGAGTATTGCAAAGAATGTGCCAATTTCTTGAGATACACCATGGCTCATCTTTTGTCAAGTGACTTAACTGTCTAACATAAAGGGCATTAGGTGTCTTTCTAATTGGTTTAATCTTAATTGGGTTGACTTAATTGCAGAAATCTCTCTGAGGAGATGACTGTCTCTGCCTTTCATCTTCTCCCCCTGTATAAACAGGAGATTAAATGTCCCCCACTCATTTTCTGCAGAAAAACGCCCCTACACCTGCGAGGTTTGCAATAAGTCCTTCAAACGACTTGATCAAGTGACTGCACACAAAATAATACACAGTGAAGATAAACCTTATAAATGCAAGCTTTGTGGAAAGGGATTTGCCCACAGAAATGTTTACAAGAATCACAAGAAGGTAAAGCACTCTGCTGTTGTTGTTTACAGGTCTGCCAGCCTCAGATTTGCAGATTTTTTTTTTTTCCTTTTAAGTGGTTCATCATTAAGCTCTGCCATGCTTATAAACATGGGATTAAAGTATTGGAGAACGTAGTTTTAGTGTTCTTTGTTATATCCAAAATCTCAAAAGGCTGAATCAATTCTAGTAAACAAAAAAGTTAAATAAGCAGAAGTAAAGCACAGTTGCTTGGTTAAAAGCATCAAATAAGTCCCATTTTAATTTTTTTTTGTTTGTTTTTATTTTTTGTGTTGCTTTGGTTGTGTTTTTTTTTTTAATACTAGGTTACCAAGTTAATGTTACTGATTTAAAGATGTCTTCAAATACTTTTTTTTAGATAGTGTAATTGAATAAAACGATGTGTAGTCCTCTTGCAGTCATTCTTGGACTTAGCAGCAGATGCATTTAAACTCCACTAAATTTGATCTTGGTGCAGTGTTCACGCATTAAAGCAACATCAGAAGAAATGTTACCTGAAAAATAGACTCACAAAGGGATGTTCTGCCTGTGTTGATTGAAGCTCAAATCTGCTTGGCCTAATTTCTGTGATGCCTGTCATTGGTTTTAACTTGGGCTTACATTTCTAATGGCAAGGCTCTATCCAGGACTGCTGTTTCAGAATTATGAGACTGTAAAAAAAAACCCAAAAAACCCCAACCCTGATATAGCCATACCTCCAAGCCTTTTGCAGTGTGGCTTATGTTATATTCCATCTGGGAATTTGGCACAGGATCTTTGCACCATCTCTTGCACTTGCAGCCATAAATCATGTAAGAGCAATAATAATGCCTCTCACAGGATGAAATGGTGATGACTGTCTAAAACAAGAAAACATGCAGCAGCCTGCTGAAGGACAAGATTAGCTCCCATACATTATATTTTATGTTCTAGAGTTTAAGAAAATGGGACAGAACCTTGCAGATTGGATATATTTCAAGAAAAATTTATAAAATATTATCTAAAAAGATAGCTCTATGTTTTAAATGAATATTTTTTACATGTTTCCTGATGTTAGCTTGCTATTGATGACTGATAGGGAGTTTGGGTTGAAAATGGACTTCAGGATTAAGTATGAAGGAGTAAACACTTTGACCCAATTCTGTGTTTAAAGCAGCAGCACCACCAGCATAAGCAAGGATTAGAGGCTCCACTTAATAGGAAAAATATTAAAATTTAGACAGCTTTAGTGGGTACCAAATTTTGATGGAATTCCTTAAAGCATGTTGGAGTGCTGGTTTCCTAGACCTCTTTGCACCTAATACTGGCTGTAAATCAACTCTGCTCTATGCTGAGAGAAACTTCTTCCTGTGTTTGCATAAAGATTACCCAAACAGCTGTGACTGTTCACCCATCCTCGTGTAGTCTCTAAATTCACTTGCTGAGTGAGGAGGTGAACAGGAGAGCCGGGAATCTGACATGGATGGCCTGAGTTGCTTTTTTAGACACACCTCTCTCCACTGAGGAAACAACAGGAGGAGAGGTAGCAGACAGCAGAGGGGAGGCTGGATGTGTGTGCACAAGAGCTAGCTGTACCATACAACTCAAGGGTGTGGTGGTTTGGGAGGCCAAAATAATTTTGAGTGCTATGATTTTGGGAAGGCTATGCCTAGGGAAAGAGGACAGTGGTTCTCTTGCTTGTTCACTGGAATGCTGATCCAGGAACAGTGTAAATGTAATACTTTATTGTGTATAATACTTCTATGTATTTCTTCAGCTTGTGTTTTTTAATGATTTTTAGATGTGTGTTTCCTGTAAGATGTCTTCCTAGGTTTATTTTCTTTTGAAGGAAGAGAATTGAACTCTAAATAATTTCAGGGTGAAAAAACTTTTCTGAGTCTCAGGATTAGGTTACTGGGCTAGTAGCAGGGAGCATAGATACCTGCAGTAGGAGTGATGGATATAGGAGTTTAAACCACTTAAATCAACTGCATTTAACAGAAAACATACCTTTAAGTTTGATAGCAACATGCTTAAAAAACCTTTGGATTTTACAGCAGGCTTGCATCCTTTCTATATAAGAGAGTACAGATACATTTTGTGCCTTTGAATTCTTGATTTGTGTTTCAGATGGAAACTTGTTGCTGTTGTTTCTGTAATTCCTGTGTGTTTTTTTTTTTTTTTTTAACCTGATTTCACGTTGGAAGTCTAAGAATAAAAATTGCTCCCACAACATGTGTTTTTAAACATATTTCAGATGTAGGTGTCTGTTAGGTCATTTCAAAACTGCAGGAGATTAGTTCCTCACATTTCACAGGATTTCACTGGGAGATACAGTGGCCAAGAGCATGTCTGCTCTGTTTGGTGGAGCACTGGGATGTGAACCTTAGCTCAGCACTTGTTCTGCCCTTAGAGCTGCACATCTGAGGCTGAACTGTGGCACCTCTGTGATCTGCTGCTCCTGCAGACAGGTGCTGCAGTGCTCTGCATAGCTGCATGTACAAGCTGGCTTTGCCCCTTGCTTGGAGGTGTCAAGGCTGGGAAGTGTTCTGGGATATGGACCCAGCTCAGATGTCCTCAGTGAGAGCTCAGACTGTGGCTTTGAATGATCACATGAATACAGTTCCATTTCTGTGACAAGGCAAGAGAGCAGTATCTGAAATGAAGAGGCAAAAAGGGATTGTGCTACAGATAAAAGCAGTCACTCTTTGTGCAGGTTGGACTGGATGAGGGTGCATGTTGTGAGCCACGTAATGCAGATTACCTCCACACAGTCTTTGCTCCATCTGCTCCTTTGTTGTTACGTACAGAGGATGAGTTCAGAGAACAAAATATGAGGATGTGACAGTCAGCAGAAATAGGTCATCAGATGCAGGATTTTCAAGGGTTTATGGCTAATCCAGGGTCGTTTGGTCGTGAGGAGAGTAATCATTTGAAACAACCGTATTCCATCAGTTTGTCTGTTGGGAATAAGGAGTCTTGGGCTGGGCTTAAGCCTCCACAGATGCTGTGGTGGGAAAGGCTGCCATGAAGAGCTCCATAAGAGCCCATCCTCAGTTGCTGGGATGATCTGTATACCTTTGCATGTGGGTATACCTAGTTAGGTGATTTTTTTTGCAGGGAAGTTAAGATGTGCAGATGAATCAGTGTATTTTGATCAAAAGATGAGGAGAGTATGAGGGAGATGTTAAGGAGGAGTTCTGTACAAATGCCTGTGCTCTTCAGAACTGTCACTCGCATGGTGAGTGTTCCGAACCAGGGCATTTTTTAAATTAGCAGCATGAATTTTGCGCTCGTGAAAGGTGCCAGATTGACAGCTCTGGAGACTGAACCCTTCTATTTATCCACAGAACAGGTACAGCACAGGCAGCAGCACTGCGAGCTTCCCCACAGTGTCTCATCAATGTGTCCCAACCCTGTTCTGGAGGAACCCCCTGTTGAGGTGAGAAGGCAGTTCAGTCTCTTCATGTCCTGTCAATCCTTGGCCTCATTGCCAGGGGGGCTGAGCAGGGTGTCAGCTAATGCCAGCTGTGATGGGAACCTGTAGAGTCTGGGCTGGAGCATGCAGCAGATTTCAAGGAACATGAACTATATTCCACACCTGTGATGGTCTTCCAGCAGCCTTTTTGCTTTCAGTGACTTAGGCTGAGGTCAAGGAATTGGTTTTTAACCCAAGGCCTCCCCATACCTTTGCAGGACACTCAGGTTTTGGTGCTGTGTGTATGTGAGAGGACATTGGTGTTTAAAATCAAATGGGGTTTAAGGCTCTCAGCCAACCTCTGAAGAATTATGCTGTCTCCCCACAGCCTCCTTTTTTCCTATACTGGAAGGAGTAGAATAACAGTTATGTGGATTCTGGATAGCACAAATAGATTATATAAATATGTACTGTGATAATATTTGCCCTTAGTCTATCCAATTAACTAATTTACCTAATTTCCTGCTTATAAAACACTTACTGTCCATCCCCTTTTCCTCTGGACACTCCAGCTTGTAATAAGGTCCTTGTGAGCTAATAAAGTATTGGGATGGCAATGCTTTAAAAACCTGCTTGCCTTTGCAAAAATAGTAGGCAATTGGGTAGATAGTAAATTAATCAGTACAACTTATTATCTGCAGTGGGACAGCTGTTAATAACACTAGGAAACAGGGAAAGTGCTTTGGAATTTATAGAAGTAAAATAAAGCTGGATGTTTCCCAAGCTTCAGAAAAAAAATTTGCTTCAACAGCTCTGAGGTCCAGGAGATTCATCCAAGCTTAGCCTTTTATTTTATTCATAGCTTTGAGGCTGTTTTTCAGCTATGATGAATTTTTCTACAGCCAACAAAAATTTTGATACTGTTGCTTCCATGGCTTTGGTTTTTATCTGGTGGTTTTTGTTGCTTGGTATGTTTTTTTAAATAAAAGAAGCTATATATAAAAGTAGTCTCATGATTTAAGGAATTTTCTTGGACCAATTTTAGGTGCTGTCTTGAAAATCAGGTGGGTTTTACCTTAAAATTTAACTGAAAAGAAAGGGGTTTGTGTGCATTCAACTTTAAAGGATTTATTCATATTAATAAGTATTCCAGGCCAGTGTTAGTGCAGTTGGAGCAATGCAGCTGAGCTTGTAGTTTTTTCCTCTGGTTATTCTGTCTTTTTGTTTCTGTTTAAGTGCACACCTCATGTGACACTTGTGAGGATGGGGAAGGTGCAGTTACTGATTAGCTGCTGTGCTGGCTTTCAGGATCCTGAATAATGCCAGAATGATTATTTGAATTCTTCATTCCCTGATGCTTCCAATTGTGATATCCCCTCCTGAGTCCTGTCTAGAAAATGAACTGTAGTTACTGCAGTGGCAATTGATGGATTTCCATGAGCCTTTCCTCTGACACGTTGTGTTTCACCCACAGACCCATTCTGAAGAGAGACCCTTCCAGTGTGAGGAGTGCAAAGCCTTGTTCCGAACCCCCTTCTCTCTACAAAGACATCTGTTAATCCACAACAGTAAGTGTCAGAGGAAAACCAGCTTTCTCCATTCTCATATGTGACTGAGAAAAACAAACATGTGGCACCTTGCTCCTATATACAACTTGCTGTGTTAAACTGGTACTAAGATTCAACTCTGTACCCAGGGAGTCAAAAAATTCAGAGCCAGATTCAAACCTTGCCTTCAGATGCACTTAAATGCAAATCCAAATATGCTGTGGAAAATCCAGCAGTGAATTGAGGTCTGATGGCAAGAAATTCATTTCTGCATTAAGTGTGATAGTGTTACCACCATTTTAAGAAAGGACAAATGGAAACAGAGATAAGTTGGTGACTTGCTCAGCTTTTGTAGGTAATCCAGTTTAGAGCTTGACACTGAGATTGTCTCTCCTGTGCCAGCCCAGGCTCATGTTTGCTGCCTCTGGCATAGAACTGGAGCAGCTCAGAGAAATGTTGTGGCCATTTTCCCTCATGAGTAACTTTTCTTGGCATTCTGTGCTTTTTTTTTTTTTCAGTTGTCCGTGTTAAGATTTATTTTTGGTGGAATTTTCTCCATCTTTAATACTTGCAGAACCCTAGACTATCATTCAACCCTTTGAACAGTCCCTCAACAGTTTAGATTTTAGAAAATGCTCATGATCTAAAATCCTTGTCGCTTAGAAGACAGTACTTTGTTTTGGGAAATATTCACACTGGCATAACTAAGAAAACCACAAATCTTTCATTTTTTAATCCTGCATAACAGTGTTTATGTTAGATGAATTATTGGATTGGCATGTTTCGTTTGTTCTTTTGCAATTGTCTTTCAAAGCTTCTGCAGTTTTTTAAAGCATTGGATGTCATAATCTTTTCCCCAATGCTACATATTAAAAATTATGGGGGAAAATGTTAAAAACCTATTCAGTAATGTGTATTCTAATGAACAAGCATTTGCAGAATATCCAGAATACATAATTCACTGTGTGTGAATTGTAGGTTTTCCTGAAGGTTTTCTATAAACATACACTTTGATTTATTTTTGAAGAGGATGTTAGTTCAGAAAGACCTGCTTTTCTCTTTGTTAGGTGAGAGGACCTTCAAGTGTGATCACTGTGATGCCACTTTCAAAAGAAAGGACACATTAAATGTTCACATTCAAGTTGTACATGATGGACATAAGAAATACAAGTGTGACCTGTGTGACAAAGCTTTTGTGACACCCTCAGTCCTGAAGAGCCATAAGAAAGTGAGTAGAATCAGCTGATCATTTCTTGTGTGTCCTTTAGGTTGTGTTTCAGTGTAGAATCCCCAGCTGCTTCTGCCTTTCAGTAGAAAGCTGTGATTGTCCTTACCCTAAAAGGCTGATTGCAATAGGGGGATTATTGGTGCCCAGCAGAATCTACAGCTGATGCTTCTGTATAAATTCAGTGCAGGTGCTGCAGCATCAGGTGTGTGGCAGGATGGGTCTGGCTGCACTGCTCTTACCACCCTCCTTTCCACCAAACTCTGCAATGGAATTGGGGGAAACCTTAGGAGGAGGCTTGTTCACTTGTTTAGTCTGAGATAAGACTGATGTTCCAGGGAAGAAATGCAAAGAAAATATTTGAGTCAAGAAAAAAACAGCTGAGAAAAGTCAGTTTAGGTGTTGCCACCTAATTCAGATTGTGAGGATTTGTTTAAAAATGTCATGCATGTATTGCTTGCCATATAGTATGTGCATCATATATATGTGTAAAATTGGAATTACTTTTGCTTTGTACTCCTGTCAGACCAGGGCTGCCTGTGTTTGTGAGCCTTGTGATTGTACTGTATTGCTCCCAGAAATCCTTTTGGTATTTGGGTGTTTGGAATGAGTTAGTAGCTCTCTGTCTGGTATATCCCAATGTTGCTGCTAGAGATACAAATGATTTCCAAATAACTGTATCCTAGTCAAGAAGAGTTTAATATTTATATCTTTTAATGTCAGGGAATGAAAACAGTGCAAGTCCATCCAGTATTGAAATCATTTACTCTCATTTGCTTCAGTTGTAGCATAAAATGTACTGTGTGAGATAGTTTTTTGGTTTTTTTTAAATCATGTAATGAAGAATTTTGTGTCATTTTAGTATCTTTCATCATTCCCTGTCTGAAGAGGGTCACGTGCAGCTGAAATAGTGAGCTGCACATATAGCTGAATGTGGTATCTTTCCTATCTCATTTAAATTAACACTTTAAAATGAAGTCATCAGAAATTCTCCACTAAAAGAACAGGCACAGTTATAAGGAGAAGACCACCACAGTTATAAGGAGAAGTAATTCAATAGACTGATAAATCTTCAGGACTGTGTGTTGAAAGTACAGTGTGAAAAATGATGGTGACCTTGTGTGTAATTGATTTCAGGGTGATCTTGCTGTTGACCACACAGGTTGGATGGAAGAATTTGTAATATGTTTGGGTTTTTTTTCCTATTTTGAAATAATCAGTGAGGCCTTCTAGCCCTAAAAGCTTGATTTCAAAACACAAACTCAGTGATTTAGTGCTGGTGATAGTTACAGTGTTCTTTTTTGTGATCAATTCTCTACCACCAAGAGCTAATTAGATTCTTTGCCTGGTGGGATGGTAAAATACGTAATAGAGGTAATAGCAGTCAATGTCAATACAGTTAAATATTTCATATTTCTCCTTTTTATTTAATGCTGAGCAGTCATTCTTGTCTTTCCCCTCCCCATGTAGACTCACACAGGAGAAAAAGAGAAGATTTGCCCATATTGTGGACAGAAGTTTGCAAGCAATGGAACACTGAGAGTTCATATTCGAAGTCATACAGGTATTTATTATAAGGACCAGAGAAGACTTTCTAAATCTGTAACAAGGTATCTCTATGTCCATAATTTATCAATCTACAAAGAGGCAAATTTACAGGTATGCCTAACACAGCATCTCTGTCAAGACATTTTACTTGCTCAATGTGTAAAAGCTGTTGTCAGGTTTCATTCTGCAAGTTTACACTTTCATTCAAATAAGTGGCATCAGGCAGCTGAAAGAGGTTTCTTTGTGGTAATTTGTTTGCAGCATAAAATGGTGTAGATTTGCCTTTGGCATGACATTTTGTTCCCTCTGCATAACCAAGTTTGGTTTGCAGGGAGGTGACAGTAATTTCTGTGTGCTGCTGATGTTACCCATCAGTTTGGATGGAGCAGAAAGACCCAGTTTTTCAAGCTCACAGTGCAGATGGCTCTTGGGAAAATGCTCTGGAGATGCCCAAGTAAAAATGCTTTTCCCATGTGTGCTGCTGCCAGTTAGAATTCAGCTCTCTCAAGCAGGCTTTCCTAAGTTTAGGAGTTGGGCTAACATGAGTTTGATGAAACCACACACCAGGGACCTCTAGCCTTAAGTATAGAGCCCTGCAAAATTTGTAACCTCTATTATAGGAGGCTGTGACATTTTGAACTTACTTGAAGCAGAAAGGCACTGAAGATTTCTAGTACCTTTGTAAATTAAATGCAGGGGGAGAAGCTGCCTTGCCAGGAGATGATAGAGGTTGGAATTACAGCAATATGGACTGTGGAAACAATTTATTAGGGTATAATGCTGCAGGAGGGAAATTTTCAAGGCCTCTTTTTCTTACCTGAGAAGCTAGAAGCCATCAACTCTAATCCTTTCCTCTTTCAGTCTTGCTGCTAGTACAGTGCCGACTCCATCTTTTGGTGGTTTGCATCCTTCACTGTGAGAACTAACCAAAATGAATTTTCATGGTTGTTTTTGTCACTCTGTTATGGTTCCTGGCCAATTTTTGATTATCCTGATGAAAAATGGGAGGAAGTTGCTGCTAAATTGCGACTTTAGGTTTTAAAGGAATATTTTTATTACATGGCAATATGCCTAATGTAAGGTTGGGTGAGAAAATGCCATAGTTGGATCCAAGTTGCAATTCTGGGGAGATGGGGTTTTTTGGTGCTGTACCTGAAGGCTTTTGTTCTTGGTCATAACATGAGCACACCAATCACGAGAGGAAATTGTTGTCCAGTGTTCAGTGAGCCTGAGGAAACAGGGCTTTCTGAAGAATAGCTTGCATCATTCCCAAAGAACCTAAGGAGAGCTGCTGAAGGAAATCCAGGTCATCAGCAAACAGGGTAAAAAAAACCTTTGAGCATTCTTCAGTTCCCTACAATGTGAAAATCCTTCACAACTTTTCAGGGAATTTCTGAGCAGTAAGAAATTTTCAGTTCATCAAATAGTGGAACCACGAACTTTATTCAGAGATGAATGTTTGGTTTCTAAGTGTTGCAGTAATTAATACTTCAGGGTATTGGTATCTGTTACATTCTTTGGGTTTGAATTAATAATTTCAAAACTGTGCCATGCTTTTTCTCTTTGGTCAGACTTCAAAGTATCACTTTGCATTCTGAGCTAGAAGTGAAACAAGCAGCCACAGTGTTTTCAGGAGATGATTCATCCTTCTGAATAAGCTGTGAGCTTTTGGTGCAACTCAGCAGTCCACCATAAATGTAAATATCGCAAAGACCTCTTGTCTTAGGGGTTACAGGTGATGAGGTTTGAGGTCTGTGTCCAGACATTTGCATTATCCCATTTTCTCTTTGTGGTCAGCTAGATTTTGGTTTATTATCTACTTTGTGTGAGAGGTTTTGTTCTGTATTTGCAAAATAAATTCAGGTAGAGGTTATTTTGAAAGTGTTGTGCATTTTTGTCCTCCTTATATTTATGAAGCTATTCTTTACAAAAGCTGAGGTTGTAGGGTACCTCTCTGATTCTGCTTCAGAATTGTTTTTTTGATATGCTCAATAATCCATATGCAAAAAGAGAAGCTCAGTGGGCTTTTGTCTTTTATTTACTATGTAGCATGTGCTCTTAAATGTTGTTCCACGCAGACGTGCTTCTTGGATAAGCAATTTTTTAACCTTTTCTGTATTAGAATGAGACTCTGTAAATGAACCCAAACAGTATTTGGCCTTTTGCAGCAACTGAGCTGATTTGGGGTGAGTGAACATGTCTGCATGTGCATGTACAGAGGGAAGGGGGTGATGTTTCCCTCTGAACCTGGAGTGTTGCTCTGTAATTCATCATCTGGGTTTCAGCCTTGGCATGACACAGACAGTGCTCTGCAGGTCAGCTGAAACCCTAGAGCACATTCTCCCTCTCCTGTATCCTGTTGTTTTATGACTTCTTAGGGTCACAGGGAGCTGGGGTTAATTCAGCAAAAGAATCCTTTGACTGTGATATAAATTCCTTGGCTTGTTCATAAATTGTAAAAGAAATCCTATGGTCTGCTCCATGGGCTTGAAACCCGGGGGCTGGGAGGTTAATTGCTTCCCTGAAGTTCTAAGCAACTTTCCGTGTTAGCAGTTTCTGGCTGCAGTTTGTGCAGCTTCTCAGTTGCCTCCTGCATGTCTGTTTAATGGTGTTAATTGCTGTGCTGTGTGCCTGTGGATGTGTGTGTGCCTGTGTGATATGGGTGTAAACACACACCCATTTTATCTGGCTGCTGTTACACTGTTGACTTCCTAATTAGTTGTGTCCTAATCCCTTCCATCCTTGGGATGTAGCACATCAAGCTGTGCAACAGTAAAAGTTGTTTTGAAGTGGTTTATCTTTGCAGGTAAGTTTCTTTCAGAGTTAGGAGAATTAAGGGATTTAACTGTAATTCTGTCCTTTCTACGCTGTCCTTTCCCTACTATTACTTAAAGACTGATGAGGAACAACTCATGACCATAAATGTCTTCCAGAAAATTACATGCAAATATGGGTTAAAATATAACCTTATTTAGCTTTTACCATCACAGTTAGTCAAAGTCCTGATAATAAGCCAGTAAGATAACTATAACTTTACATGTGTCCTAGATGTTCTCTGAAAAGACTAATGTTTCAATTCTATGTCATTTGAAAGCCATGAGTTATTGTGTCATTCTCATATATTACATGCTCTGCTAGGTGCAAAAAGCAGCTTTGTTTTTTAAGCATGGATTGAGAAGGCTCTTTTCAAATTTACTTCCATGTGCATGAGTAAAAGATAATACCAAGAGATAACAGTAAAACAGCAAAAAGCATTTGGACCACAAGCTTCTATATCCTTTGTGCCAACACGGTTAATCTTACCTTTTCAATTTATATAAGAAGAGATTGCTTTATAAGATTTCAAAAATATATAACTTTAGGTGCTGATTGCCTTCTTGTGATGCCTCCTGCACTGAGAGTCTGATGTTATGCACCTAATTTTGCCATTGTAGTCCCATTTCTACAACTTAATCAAGTTTCTAAGCATACTTACAATCCTACTTAAGTCCCAGCTATATAAATGTCTAAGTCCAAGTTTTGCACTTCTAAGACAAAATTCCTGGGCAAGCAAAATATTGGGGTGTTATAATAATAAAGATCTTTGGTTTTTAACTGTAATTCAGTCATCTCTGAACACAGAAGACTTCAAAGTAGTTGAAGGAAATAATGAGTTCAAGTACAGGATAACTTTATTATGGTGTAAAATATATCACCGAAGGTTTAATAGCTAAACAAGTGACTGTTTGTTCATGTACATAATAATGTACAGCCAGGATCCTGATTCCAGCAGATCTTCTGCTAAATTACCTTGCAAATAATTTATATTTTCTTACATAGGAAAAAAGATAAAAGGCAAACTTGAAGGAACTTCCTCTCATATGCCAATGAAGTATCTGAAAGTATGTATCTGTATCTAGTCAGTGAACAGCTTGCAAATGTCTACAGATAAGTTCTTTCTATTAATAACTTATAAATGATCCCTCTTTTATCTAGTTTAAAAAGGAGCTTGCAGAAGGCCTCAAAGGTAAGGGTTCTGCATTTCTGTACCTTTCAGTTTATACATCATTGTCTTGTTCGTCTCCAGACTACAGCTAAATCTTCAAAAATACCTGTAAAGTTTCATGACACTGTCAGCTTCTTGTTGTCTGTACCCATGAATGAGGAAATGTTCTTTTGAGGGGTAGATTATTTGAGTGAGACATCTTTAGATCAAATGAGTTACTGATTGATTAATGCATGTTCTTTGAAAGACTTAGTTAACCACTGGTTCACTGAAGTAATAGATGTTACATTTTCTATTCATAGAGAAATCAGATTGTTTAACTCCACTGATAGCTGGAAAGGATGGAACTGGTTTGTTCTTTAAAGTTGTGTCTGTTTTTTATTCATTGCTTAAAATTACTTAAAATCTTGATATCACTGTAGAACTGATGAGAGCCTGTAAGTAAGTAATAATGGTAGTTCTGCATGGGTTCAGATAGTCTTATTTTGTAGGGTTTTTTGCTAGCCTTTATGATTCATTTAGTGACAAATACCAATATCTCAATTATACTATGGTAATTTTGAGGGACCAGATAGGGCAAACATTTTATTTGTCTTGAATAGAAATAATCTGAATTCTTTGAATAAACCCTAAACTTTGCAGAAAATAAGCCACTTCAGCTGTGAAAATACCACTTCTGTACCTCAAAAATCAAAGCATGACTAAATACTTAGGAAAGACAAGTAATAGAAAAAAAAAATGTTTCAAGCCTTCTGGTTTTTCCATACTTTGAAAGAATAGGATTTGAGGTTTTTTCTTATTAAATATGTGACTATTTTTAGTGGATGGGAAATGTGTGTAGTTGATATACATGAAACCAATTCTAGTTCTCCCTGGTGCCTGGAAAATGAGTGTTGGAGCTTGCTCAGAAAGCATTCACAAATACAGCAATTTATAGTTATTCATCATCAGTGAGGAAACAAACCACCTGAAAAAACAGAGGCATTTAATCTCTTGTCTTCAGAGTCTACCAGATTTGGATGTTGGTTAAAATGAAGTAAGAAATGTCTCTAATTGCCCCATACCTGAAGAGTGTTTCTCAGAGCACAGGACTCTTCTCAGAGCAGTCAGAGTTATCCCTTTCTTTATCTGGCCCACTATGAGTATAAAATTACCTGTGCTTTTGGTGCTTCTGGGTCTTGTCTCAGCTGATGTTCTCAAGCATTTTATTTTTCTGATCACAAAGTTACTTAGCTCTTGGCATGAGGGCTGTTCCTGTGTGGGGACTTCTGTACCTTCTCAAGTGCTCAATTTTGAGTGTTTAGTGGCTGAGAAGGAGGCAGGCCAGGATTTTGCACAGGCCAGATCACTTTTTATTGTCTAGTCTGAATTAAGACTAGTCCAGATGTCACAAGGAAATCAGCTCACTGCTGCAGTTGGCCAAGCTTCTTGATTACTCTTCCGTTCTTTTCCCTTCCTGGAATCCCTGGTCAAAATTACAGAAATGCCTGAGAGATGCAAGGTATTCAATGCTTTTGAAGATGCTACTCAGGATTTAGAAAAAGCTACACAAGAGGAAGCTCATTATTTTAAAGAGGTGTTTGTTCTCTCACAGGCCTGCAACACCAAAGTAATGAAATTTACCAAATATTTTCTTGACTTGTGAATTTTTAATCTTTGCTCAGTGTTGGAATCACTGGGTTCATTGAGTTCCTGTTTAATTTAATTTTGATTCCTAATGAAGTCCCTTTCCATGTGGGAGAAATTCAGATCTGTGTATTTTAGCTTTATTTGTGTTTGTGTGTACATATTTGCATAGTGCATTAACTGAATAATGTTCAGTTAAGGACACAAAGTTTTTAATTGAATGAGAACATCTTTTAAGGGCAAGAGCAGCTGAGGATAAATCTGTGAAGCTGTCAGGAGCCCTCTCTGAGCAGTGTTCTAAAGCAGATGTCACAGATTATAATTTTGTTACATCCCTTAACCGTTTGCCTATGCCTACTTGCTGTTGAATGCTGTCATCACCCAAATCTGACACTTAGTAGATTATCTCTGACTAAAAAGCCCCCTTGAAATTCCCATTCTGCCCTGTGGATCATCTAGTAAGGAGTGTTAAATGTGTGATCCAGATGGCCTCCAAATTCCTCCCCAGGTGAACTGTGCTCATTCCACTGCAGTTGGGTGATGGTGAAGGCTCCTTTCTAACCCTGTCCCCTACCCCAGGCTTGAGTTAGGACTTCAAAAAGGATTATAGTTTGCTGTAACTGTTCTGGAAGCTGTTATTTTGAAATGATGCACATATATATGTTTATACAGAAAAACATAATATTTTTTATTTAAGGAACAATCTTCTAATCCCAATAGTTAATAGTTCACCATCTGAAAGGGAGCTATATCTAAACATGGGAAATGGTCTGTGGAAAAGTCTGAGGGACCACATTGCTGTAATTATATTTGTTCTTTTTTATAAAGAAAACTGAAGAGAGGAATTCCTTGAGGCTGCCTATGCTGCACATGATCTGATGTTCAGTGCAGGCTTTTATGGGCCTTTTTCTGATGTTCATGAGTGTTGACCAAACCATTGATGCTGAATACCCCAACTGAGCAGAGACATATTAAAAAGTATATTAAACCCCCCCCACCTTGATAATTTCACTACATAAATCAAATTCTTCATTCCTTAACTGAGCAATTGAATTCCAGGAAAGACAGCAAGCCAGGGGATCCTGCTTGAAGGCTAGCATGAATACCTGAGAATAGTATTTGGGGTCAGTAAGCAAGCTGTAGGGGAACAGGGGCAGGAAACAGGACTGCAAATTTCACTGATCAAATAGAAGTGTGGTTTGAAAGAGCAGTGAGTCTATTCCTTTGGTTTGCTGGGCTCCTCAGACACTTCTGTTGCAGTCCCTTCAGATTAGGACTATTTCTCAGTTGGATGTTTCCTTTTTCATTTTTCTCGTTGGATGGGAATGTATTTCTCACCTGTAAAGTACATATTTGCTTAATCTTATTTGAGGTCATTATTTTGAAGTAATCACTAACATTGGTGCTTCTATCAGGTTTCCACCAAACTTAAGAAACAGCTGCTTTTTTTTTTTTTTTTTTTTTTTTTTTTTTTTTTTTTTTTTTTTGTGGCTGAGCTGACTACAGGGAATGCAAAATATAGTGTGAAAATAGCAATGCATAAGACCAGTTTGATTAACTGTCTCAAAGTCCTTGTTAAATGTCTAGCTGTAGCCAGTGAAGTCTTGAAATCTTTAAAAACTAACATATATATGTATGGATTTGCTTCTTAATTGTTTAGTATCTGAGTTTGGGTGATCTGTGTGCTAAACTCTGTGTAAATCCTGCCTTAGAGCATCTCTGAGTGCAGGTGTCTCATGGGAAACTGTCCTGAGTCAAACCAGGATGGGAGAGTCTGGCATTTAACTTCTTAAGCTGCAATAAGGTCCACTAGGTATTGTGATCTCAAGCTGGACATGGAGGGGAAAAAAAAAAAAAAATGTCAGTTCTGTTATGACATGGTTTCAGATCAAGATCCCATATGTTTTTCAATCATGGAATTGTTTTTCATAATCCTTGTATTAAGGTTAAATTTATTTTTATTATGTTAAAAGCTTTGGGTTTTTATTCATGCAAAATCTGGAAGTAGAACGTCTAGACTTTGAATTACGCTAAATCCACTGCAATTTATCCCAGGATTATTTATTTGGGGTTATTTGTACAGAAGTGCCATTAAAGTGTTGAGCAGTTTGTTCTGAAACAGCAGGGACATGACAGTCAGCTGTAACTTGGGGGTGAAGCTAACATCTGTTACGTTTGACTTGCTTGACTGTTCTGTTATTTTAATGAAAGCAATATTTTTGTTTAGAAAGCAGACTTTAAAAACACCAAAACATAAAAATATTTCTATATTTTTATGTATATAGCTATATATAAAAATGTGTTACAATAAAAATGCAGTGTGCAAGTGGCACAGTTGTTAATTGGCATTGATGTTACCTAAAGTGCATCCCCTCTTAGTATGGTGTTACTAAAAGTTGACATCATCTCATAAATGTTCTTCTGGCTGCAAATCCAAGAAGAAATTGTAGTTTATCATAGGGGAAATCCTTTCTTTTCACTTTGATTCTTAGTAGCTCCTTCTTGTGGAGACAAGAGAGATAGAGGTTCATGTCTTCCAAGATATTTGCTTGTCTTGATAACTTTGGCTCTTAATCTCTTTGTTAAGAATCCATTCATTTTCTGATCAAAGGAATTTTGCTTCTGGAAATCTCCATAATTTCTTGTGCACAACCTGAAGTTTATTACTGCCATGTTTATAATGGGGTTTTGGCAGTCCTTATCTGGCTGTAGATGGATGTGAAAGCCCTGATGGATAATGCCACTTTCCCAGGAGCTTTTATCACATGGCCCTTGCTCTCCAGTTTGTCTAGGTGAAAACTCTAAACTTTGTGCAAGCACCAACCCCTCTCCTTTGTGGACACTGGCAGTAGTTTTCTATGAGATGCTGCACTTCAGCAAGCCTTCCTGTGTGGAAGGAATATTTTTAGCATTCATTCTCTCAAATCTGTCTTTTCCTTTGTTGCCATCTTATTCCATTTGCTTATCACAGGATAAGAGAAAGTTTAACTGTTCCTGTTTATCTTGCAGGACTTAGAGTGGGACAGAGTGTGTAAGTCTTCTCATGGGGAACACCTGCTTGCCAATAGTCTCCTTGAGGAATCTGGAATCATTCTGATGAGAAACTGACTGGTAGCATGAATAATGTTTGCCTAGGCTGGCTCAGAAGCAAGGAAGTTAATATTTACCAGAGATAAAGAAGGTGATAGGTAGATTTGTAATAATCTTGCCAGATCTCCTGTCCACAAGACCAGATATTTAATCTAAGTTAGCTACCTGGAGTCCTGAGACAGTAAATAGCAAAAAAGATGCATTGTCAGAGGGCAGTTTATTCACCTCTGAGACAGACAACAGAGTCCCTTTGCAGAGAGCAATTAGTAAGAAATTTATACTAAGAAGCTTGCTTGTTGCTAGCACAAGATGCATTTTAAGTGGCCCATTTTTAATTTTGTAAAATCGTAAAACCTTTTGAGGTAGAAGATAAGTTACAAGTTTAAAAGATGTGTATGCAGGGGGTAGACTCTTGTGTAAGCACCAGGACACTTGAATAAATTCTAAGCATGCAGGCTCCAATGGTGAAAGAAAATAACAAAGTAACAGTAAAATTACTTAGGAGCATCTTTTAAGTAGTTTTACTGGCAATTATTGACACAAGTGCATGAGAAATGTATATAATTTATGAAAAGAAGATGGCTCCTTGTTTGAATGTCAAGTCAGAGCTGGTAGCCTGTGTTGCGTAGTAACCTTGATTTTTGGCAGTGGAGAGTTTGTAAGAGCAGCTCCAAGCCTGACTTTTTCAGGTGTGACTCCTTGATGTGGAGTCATTGTTGCCCTGTACTGGCATTTGAACTCACCAAGCACCATGGTGGCCCTGGTTGATTTCAGAGGGACACTGTAATCCGTTTCAGACGAACTCAAACCCATCCTTTGAAGGCAGAAGTCTTTGAGACATGAGGGTGGGGGAGAGAGGGAGGAGGGTACAACTCCTACCTGTCATCGCTCATCTGCTTACAAACTGCTGAAAGCTTTAAATTCTCCATTCAAAAGCCCCCAGACATAAAAATGTCAGCTGAATTAATTAAATATTTGAGTACTGACAACTGTTGGAGTGTTTGAATTTCGGAGGCATGAATTAAAGGCATCGAGGGTCAGGAGAGAGAGGATCATATATCAAACTCCTCAGTGAAAACACAGCTTGAACACAGAGATTGTTGTCGTTCTAAAAAACCTCCCAAACGCCAATTCACACAGTTGTGCTTTCTGAGAGATAACAGAACACAAGAGAGAAAAATATTTGTGCTTACAAGTGCCTTGCTGCTCAATCTTGTGCTTCTGTCATTCACAGTTACCTTTACAGGAGTAAAAGACAGAAAAGAACAAAACTGGCTGCCTACAAAATAGGGGAGGGTGGACATCCTCCTCCTTAAATAATCATCTCGCCTCGGATGCCCTTGAATCTCTACACAATGTGTGTACATGGAGATTTCATGTCCAGCAGTGACTCTTAGTTAATATCTTTGAGGTATCAGTGAAATAGTGTGATTTGGATTTTTTTAAACTGTAAAATGTAGTTAATCTTACTTGCCTATTTTAGAAGATTGAGTATGAATGTTAATAAGTGCTTGACATTTGGTCTGTGTTAAATCTATATGTGCAGAAATACCTGTGTGAGCAGAAAGCTGTGTCTTGACTTTATAAAACAGGCTTTGCTTAACTTGTGACAAACCTTTATTTGAAAAGACACCTTCAGCATTATGGTTGTGTAGAACAAAATCCAGAAAATTGTGTTAACAGAAAATTTTCTATCATAATTTTTTCAGCTGTGTTTTGTGATGGTAACAACCCGATCTTTGCTTTTCAAGTGCTGTATACAGGAACAGGAGGCAGTAGGCTCAGATTCCAGTGCATTGCCTGATGAGTTAAAAATTAAAATACATTTCTTCCAAATGATGGTGCTCAGAAACTCTTTACTGCTTGTCTCTGAACAGCTCAGCATCTGCATTACACTAATGTGAGTTTGGGAAAATCGATGCCAAATGACACCAGTGTAATGGAGCATTAAACAAATACATTGCAGATATGGGATGCTGCAAGGGAGATGCTATGATTGTTTCTGCTTCTATTTCAGTCATAAATTGGGACACAAATATTGCAGAAACTTTTGATTAACCAGCTTCTAACATAGATGCGGCATTATAAAAGAGTGGATTTTATTTTCCATTGCCATTCTGACACCCAAAGGCCTCTAATAACAACCAGATGTGAAATAGAAAAAATATTTGGGAGCAGTTAATGCCTAACCATAAAAGTGACCACGTGTAAATCACTGTAGAATGTGGTTTGAGCAAGGGCATTAGGTGTTTTCTTTTTGGTTCTATTTCCCCCAAGGCCGTCGGTGTGTATTCATATATTGTAGTGCAGAATCAGTCAGCAAAGAGGAATATTTTGATCCAGCACTGCATGCTGCTCAGGCAGGATTATTTGTAATTTTTCTAAAGTTTAAATCTGTTCTTTGAAGAGAATAGCAGTTCAGTTTTCACAAAGAGCTGTGCTGAAAGGCCTTCAACCTCTGAGGGCACATTTCTGGGTTCTGATGCTTCTCTTGTTCCCAGGTGAGCGTCCTTACCAGTGTCCTTACTGTGATAAAGCTTTCAGCAAGAACGACGGCTTGAAGATGCACATCCGCACCCACACCAGGGTAAGTCCCACACAAGGATGAGCTTTCATGGTTCCTTGAGGATTCTCTCTGACTCGTGTGGTGAAAAGTAATTAATTGCTGTTTGTGTAGAGATTAGGCTCTGCCAACCAAGGTATTTTATACCTATCAAAATAAGAGGCAAAGATTCAAGTCATTAACTTACAAATTCTAATTAGAACTCCCTTATCTTCTATTTTTTCTGTTTGATTTCTTTTATGTTGAAATAATAGCTTTACTAACCTCTTCAGTTAACCCGTGGTTATTTATAGATATAACTTAATGTTGTTTACTGACTAAACAGTTCTGTAAAGGCTTCACTGTTACTGAAACTTCAGTATCTAGTGATTTGATTCTTACTGTGTCTGTAAAGTCCAGTCACTGTGAGCTTTTCTAGAGGCTGTACTTTATTAACTGATGACAGTTTTTATATAACTTTTATTTAACTGGGAGCTGTTACAGCTCACAGAGATCAGTGCAGCCTTGAGGCCAAACCAAAAAAATTCTGCATCTACTGGGAAGTAAGAAGGATGACATTTAACTTTGTGGTCTCCATATGCAAATGGGCACAGAGAATTGCTTTCTAAATAACTAAAATTAAAAGCTGTTTAAATTTCTGCTGTTCTATGTGGGTCTTGAGCATATTAACTGCGAGGTCCTAGATATAAAGTTGTAGATTTCTACCCCAAACTATACAAGTAATCAGTAGTTTGTGCAGCACTTCTTGGTAGTTCCTTGGGAAAAGGCTAGTCCCCTGTTGTTAGTTGTTTCTCTTTTTTTTTTTTCCAGCTGTTAAATCACTTTAAGAAATGCTATAAATTCTTTTCTGTTGTTGCTGTCCCCTCTAAACTGTGTTTGCACCAGGAGAAATTTCATGACCCATCCAAGTTCTGCATGACTGTGAGGGGTAAGCAAGCTCTGAAACAGTGCCAGATTCAATTTTTTTCCTGATTTTCCATACAGTTTGAGTAAAAACAACAAACGCCCCCCAGCACCCATAGAAGAAAAACAGAGGAAAAAATAATAATATTAGGCTTTTAGAGTCTACAGTGATTTACACCAAGTGATGTTTTCTTCTAAGCATTTTTTAGCTGATAGGAAAGGGAGGAGTTAGGAAAATAAATTTTAAGGAGTGGATATTTCTTTTTACTAACTGTAGACACTGTAATTAGACAGGCTTTGTGTTACACTAAGAACGTAATAAAATTTGCTTTAAAATGTGACAGGAAATTCTCTGCTGTAGGATGGAGTCCAAATACCATCCTTGGAGGTACAAAGAACTCAGTTCACAACAAATGTGATCTCAGTGTTTCCATATAATTGAGATGCATTGATCATCTACATCTGAAAGGTCATATTTCAGGGTTTTTTGTTTTTTGGTGTGTGAAGGTGCTAAGCAGACTGCTGGTCATCCCCACAGCTAGGCTGTAAGATTAAAATATGCAGGCCAAACATGTTTTTTTTAGACTTTATTAGGTTTTGGTTCTTTTTGTGGTGATGCTGCTTCTATCAACTTGACAGTGAAGCTCATTCATATTTGATTGCCATTGCCTGTTCCTTTATCTCCATGTAATTTTTTTTTTTTTTTTTACTTTGGGGTAACAAAAATCTGTACTGATAACATTTACATTAAGAGTAATTTCTAAATAGAAGCCTGTTGCTATAATCTTGCATGTCTCAACTTTCCCTCTTTCTCACAGTTCACCTTATTTAATATTTAAGGAGAATGGATAGCTAAAAAATCCAAGGTGGTCTTAGTAGGAAGAGGAAAAAAATGGGCTAGAATTATTAATAAAAACAAGAGAAGAGAAAACAAGGTTTATTACCGACTTCCATGGATTTTCAAGCCAGAAGGTGGAATTTTGCCTGAGTCTGTTCTGCAGAACGTTATCCATGAAGTACTATAGGATAATAAGCTGTTATTTTATTGTTCAGGTGAGTAAATATTAGTGCAGCTACAAGGTAATAAATATGTATTTTAGCTGATGTGAAAGGAGAGTGTAGTGAAGGGAAAGGGGGGATAAGGAAGTGGAGGAGCAATGATACTGAGAGGGAGATGGGGAAGACACCATTATTTACAAGAACTCTTGTGTGCTTGGCAAGAATGTAAAGATTTATTTAATCTTAGTAGTAGGTTGATGCTTGTCAGGAGTGCAGGGTACAAGAACCAAATGAACCCCCTTTCAGTAGAGAAAACAGCTGCTGAGGTCTTCAGGTGTGTCTTCCTTGAAGTGAGGGCTCGTGGTCTGAGTCCTTACTCTGAAGGAGATGTGTTCTAACTGCACTGTGTAAGGACTTCTCCAGGGAAGAGGGAAGCCTGTGCAGAAAGAGTTTGAGACCCCTGAGCGCAACGCTAGTGCAGTAGGACTTGTTCTGTGTTCCTAGGCTATTTAAACAAATGTAGAATAAAGATTAGGAAATAAAAAATGCACTGTGTTTGCCAAAGGTTTGGATCCTTCTGTCGGTTCTAAGAGCAAGGAAAACCAGGAAGTCACACTTGAAATTTCTCTTTTCAGTCATCCCATGTTTTGACTTTTCAAAACAGTGTAAGGTTGTTGGTTCTTCCTTTTTTTACCCTTTCCTACACATACATTTTATTTGAAATTCATTCTCGTGTGCAAAATCATTATTGAAAGAATAAATAGCGAGATGGATAAATCCTGAAGTGTTTTTGTATCAGCTGAGCCTAGCAATGTGGAAATAAACACAATCATAGCACCCTTCTGCAAGGGCTATTCTCATAAATATCTTGAAAAAAAGAATTGGTCTTTTGGTGGGAAAGTTTGTGAAGTAGCTTAAAAGTAATGCTGTGACATTTACCAAAGACTGTAGAGATTAAATCTCGGTGTATTTTACCAATGGGATTAAATGCCAGACCTGATGCTGGGGATCAGGGAGGGCTGCTGGAGAAACCATTGTAGAAAGTTGATTAAGGTCTGGCAGCTGCTAAAATGAGCACAACCTGGGTGGCCACAGGTGTCAGCTCCAGCTCTGGAGTAAGCAGAGAAGGTAAGGCCAAACCCCTGCTGGCCAGGGCAGGAGAGAAAACACCACCCACCTGACATTAAAATGTCACCTGAGTACTGATTTGTTTCTATGAAAGTAAATGTGTTTGTTTTATGGTTTGATGGGTTTGGGGCTTTTTCCCATAAGGAGAAATATAACAGCCTAGGAAAACATAAATGAGGAACTTATTGAAGTTGTCGATGAAATGAGTTTACAGACCGTATCAGCTTTGAGGCAGTTACATGCTCATTTCCAGCCCTCACACTGCAGGAAACTTCAGCTCTTTCCTAAGGCTTTGTTCAGTGCCTGACTTAACATTGCAACGTTTGAACTTAAAGATGTGGAAAAATGATGGTATGTTATAGCAATAGAATTGGTAATGCCTGGAAATACAGCCATTGGTAGGTGCCCAGAGTTGTTGACATGTTAAATTGATGTTTTCATTACTTCTGAGAATGGTGATTTTTTTACAGTTGGATTCAGTGATGGAAAACAGAAAGAGTCAAAGCTATTTGAAAATGGCTTTTCATCACTTGATTTGAATATTTCATATTTACATAGAACAGATATATTTAATCTTTATAGCTTGTTTAAAAATCTGAGTTCCAGTGGGTGGAAGCTGCCAGCCTGTGCTTAAATGAGATACATTTCTGAGGTAATTTTAAAATTAGAGAAATTTCAGTGTGTCATTTTTGTTTCATGCATATGTGCCTACTATTTTAAAACACATTAATATTTAAATACATTTAAAACCACACTATGTGCAGAAATTAACCAACCTTGAAATAATTTCAAGTTTTATTTATGAATTTCATGGGAATAAGGAGAAATCATGGTGAGTATGGAGTGTAGAGGACTCTTCCACACAGGTTGTTTTTTCACTTAACAAGAAAAGGTCCTGAGTTAAACAGGCTTTCCAAGGCACTCATTGGAACTTTACACTGCCCTCTCTTTTTTAACCCAGAAGAATATTAAAATAATAGTAAATGAGAAATAATGCAAGGACAATATTGACATAATTTCATTTTTCCTGTGTTTTCCAGGAAATATTTGAGCTTAAACCTTGAGAAAGGGTCATGTGTTTTAGAAGCACCATAGAACACTATTGTCAAAAAAAAAATTCTTTGTGTACTAAATATAGACTTCTGTGCACATGACAGTGAGTAATGAAATAATATAATGTGTTGATTGAACTTGAAGGGTTTTTTTCCATCTTGGATTTTATCTGTATTTCCCTTTTGGTGAGATAGGGGTGAGTTCCCAAACATCTGCCTGAGGATGATGACTTTGCCAGGGCTGTGATTTCCTCGCCTCTGGAATCTGTGTTTGCACACAGAATGTGGAAGGTTTGAATCCCACTGCACCTATATTTTCACACTTCTTTATGTAATGTTGACTGATGAGCATCCCTTCCTTGGACAGTGAAAATGTAGGGTTTTTTTATATTGATACTGCTATTTTCCAGGAATAGGTGAACATCTACTGAATTTTCATCAATGCTGATTAAATAAACCCACCTTCACTAAATTTTAGGGACATGTATTACGTCAGTGGTTCAAAAAACCACTAAGAAATAAGAACTTTTCAGTTTATGGGTAGCAAATAGGCAGGAATACCATGGAAAATGGGAAGTTAATGGTATGGTAAAGCCCAGTGAATTGCATATACTGGATCTTTTTAAGAAATGCACTTTTTTTCTGCCAGGCATTTCAGAGAAGATGCATGCTTTTGTTTTGATTATAAATTTTATTGGAAAAAAAGATTATTTCTTTAATATTTCTGAAACTGAATTGAGACCTGTTCTAAGAAAAACATTAGTCATTTCAAATAAAAGTCACATTTTTGTTTAAATCTGCCAGAATTACTCCACAATTGTTTTAACAGGAAAATTTCTTGGCCTTCTATAATTATTGGAAATATTTTTTTAAAGGATTTTACTTTTCAACAGAAGAAACATGTTCTTGTGAAGTGGTTTTTAATTGAGATTTAATATTACAAGTTTCAAATCCCTACTACTTCTGTAGAGTTGTAAATTCTCATCACCCTTTGTCTTCCAGTGTCAATGTTATGTTAGTACTTAAGTAGGCCTCTGTCTCTGGGTCAGGCTCTTGCTGTGACTTGCAGAAACTTTCCAGTTACTAAGAGAGCATCTTGTTAGTTCTTGAACTTTTTTCACACTCAGATACAAAACTGGAGTCTGCTAACTTGGGCTCTCTGTGATTTTAAGTGTAAGCAGGTTTCCTGCATTTTCAGGTTAGCAAAGCTGCAGGATTTCCAGATTTCTCTTGGAGAGTAACGAGCCCCTGGTAGCTGCAGACATGACTGGTGTATTGTAATGTTATCTGGCTGGTCATGTCTGTTCATCCCAGGCCAAATGTTTCCATTTCCCTGACTTTTTTTTTTTTTTTTTTTCCAAAACAGTCTTTATTAACCCTCTGTTCAGGTGATAATGTAAGCACATAAATCGTATTTAATAATAGCAATACTGATATTCAAAAATTTCACCTGAAACACCTTTTGAAAGCAGAGAGTGTTACTGTATCACTATCTCATGAACAGACATTTTAAGATTTTTCTGGGAGCAAGGGGAGGCTTTGTTTTAGAATAATGGAAATTATTTATTTTAATTTTTTGGTATCCTGTGGCATCACCATTATTTATGTCTCTCAATTTTCACGTTCATGTCACAAGTGTAAATATTTACATGTAATACAAGACCTGATAAGCTTTTCCTTTTTTCTCTGAACTTCTCTCAAGCTTCAGTTTCCAGTATGTTGAAAATACAGACCCATCAAGCAGGTAGTTGTGTTCTTAACTCTTATTTTAATCTTGAGATATGTTTATTGGGTAATAGTAATGTTTAAATTACATTTGTCTTGCTGTAACTGTTGAGCTGATAATATAGTTCTAAATTCAGATTTAGAAAGCAAGTTGGAGAGACTCCTACCAACGTCATTCAGGTTTCAGCTATGTAACCAGTATTACCAGGTTTACAGAAACAACCAGTGCACAAGTGCTAACTTAGTGTACATAATGTATTTATATTTTTTAAGGGACAAACAGGCAACTGCAGCAGGAGCTAGCAGTTCAAATATTTGCTATGCTTGCAGGACACTGCACACTTTGTGTCATGGTGTGGAAGGTGTGTCAAATGTCCTTGAGATTTGCCATGTTCTGAGTGAGGTCTTTCTAATGCAAAGCACAACTTATTCAGAATTCAAGGTGTGATTTGTGATTCAGCCATCCACAGAGGAGTGTGTGCTGCAGGCACTGTTTTATTTGACATGGTTTTAAAAATGTTTATTTTTCTCATTCATCAGTTTTAAGGGTGAAACACATCTGAGATGGAAGCTTTTAGGTTAGCATGTGTCAGTTTTACAGCAAAGCATCTTCCAGAGTACCACTGGGCTCTGCTTGGTCTTTCCTTGTTCCAAGGCAGGAAGGTTGTATATCCTAATCTACATATTTCTATTAATACCTGGCATGCTTAAAGCTGTGGTATTAAATCACTGCAGTATCAGTCACGTCCTGTCTCTCTCGCTCTCCCTGCTCCCTCCTTCATTTAGATCATCAGTCAAACACATGTAATCCTTCAGCTTGGCTGCCACCATAGCCATGGCCTGGTAGATGCTTCTTCAACAGAGGGCAGATTTACAGTACTAGCACTTGCTAACTCTTCTGAAGTCAGACTTGGATCATCTTCCCAATGAGTTCCTATTTTGTTCACAGTTAGCAGGTTTTTCCCTTTTCTTGATGTTTTAAATCTGTTCAGCTTTCTTCTCATCTCAGCGTTTGCCCCTTTTGTCCTTTCATGGTGGCATTAACTTTTTCAGACCTGTTGCCATGAGTTTTATCTTTTTTTTCCTCTGCTCACATTTAAAGCAGTGATGGTTATGCCAAGCAAACATCATATTTTCCATGTTACAAGTGTTGCTTTCTCTAAGCATTGTGCAATGGAAATTTGACATGAGAGGGAGAAGGAGCGGAGAGAAAAGGAAAAGCACAGAATGTTTTGTTTTGAAGAAATTGATCTGTGAGGATGATGTCTTCTTCAAAACAAAAACAACAAAAAAACACCCCTCCCACTGCTCCCCCCCCCCAAAAAAAAAAAAAAAACAAAAAA
>VZUI01047259.1:0-56874 GCA_013401135.1 Cettia cetti
GAGGGAAAGGGGGGAAAGGGGGGAAAGGGGGGAAAGGGGGGAAAGGAGGGAAAGGAGGGAAAGGAAGGAAAGGAGGGAAAGGAGGGAAAGGAAGGAAAGGAAGGAAAGGAAGGAAAGGAAGGAAAGGAAGGAAAGGAAGGAAAGTTAAAGGAAGAATTCAGGAAAAAGCACTTAACTTGTCCACCGCATCTGCTGTAATTGATTACTCCAAGTTTGCTATTTATAAAGAAGATTTTCATCATCTTGCTGCACTGGAAAGATATTCAGTGAAGATTTATAAAGGAATGTAAACCCTGTCAAGAAGAGATGGCTTAAGATTTTGCAGAGACCTCAGGCAAGCAAGATACATAGAAATCCTGATGTCAAACAAGATATGCAGAAATTCTCATGCAATCTCTTTCATTACAAGAATTCATTGAAAGGTGAAAAACATTGTTACTAATCTTGTGAAGAATTCTTTCTCTCCATAAAATCCATGAAAAATAAGTGGTCTCTCAAAAAGCAAAAACAGGTGGAAAACAGTGGACTAACCAAGACTTTAATTCCTTTCAATGCCTAATTTCATCATGATGAAAAAGATAATCTTTGGAATAAGCAAACCAATTTCCAAAATGTTATAGAAACCCTAATTTAAATTTGTACGTGCAAATACAAATTTAGTGTTTGTTTTTGATTTGAGACCTCACTGCAATCTTTTACTGCATTTAGATATTTCTGGTAGCGTAAGAGAAGGGAAATAAAGCTGGTCAAGAAGGGAAGGCATTAGAATGTTCCCCTTTTCAAAAACTGATACTCTACTAATGGGAACAACTAGGCTATCCCAACAGTCAGTATAACTGATAATGCCAGCAACTAGGTAGGGAGCAAATAATGGTATAAAAAATGCCATCAAAAAGAAAAGTTCTCTCTTTTCTAGCAATGGTGTCCCAAATCTCAGTAAGCACAGAACAAGCAGCCATAGAAAGGTTGGCATGGTCACTGTCACAATTAAAATCTTCAGTTAAAACCTTTAAGCCAGACATGTTTGCCCTCAGTAAACTCATTCAAATTTCAAAAAAGGAAGGAAGGAAGATGGAATGTGCCTTGATTCTCTTTTCAGTGCCTGAAAGTAAAACCAGATATTTTACTAAGACATGCTAAAGACCATTCATTAATTGCAGACACAACCCCAGTCCATGGTCTCAAAATTGGAAAGACAATTGTGACCTCTTTTAGTGTCCTAAGGTTGTACATTGGGAACTCTTTGCTATTATTCCCACTGTAGTCACCTGTTTGTATTGTTGTTGGCCTTTTTTAAATTTAAAAAACCCAAAATACCACAAAAAAAAAAAAATCAAGTGGCTGAATAGAATTAATGAAATATAATTAGAAATGTGGCTCTCTCTGTAGATTTAGCCTCCTCATTCCATGACCAGAGAGCAATAACACAGACAGCAGGTCCAAAGAATCCCACAGCTCTGCTCAATGGCTCATCCTTGATCAGGCCACTCCTTTTGCTGTTCGTTGCTCACAATGAACAAAAGGGGTTCTTTCTCTACTATATTGGGAGTTGTTTGGACAAAGCTGAAACTAGCAAGCTGTTTGAAACAACACATATGCACAGTTATTTGAATTCCAAATACTTGAACTATTTGATTATGTTTGTGTCCTGTTTCAGTAAGAATTTATGAACATTAGAATAAATAGAGTTTTTCTTTATTTTTTAAATTAATGTCTGGCTGCTCTTTGTATAAGAAATACCTCTTGCACCATTAATCACTTGGCCACCTCAGGCTGAGGCAAATAATTCTATTTTTGTCCATTCTATAAGAAATGAAATTTGGAAGTTTGAATCAAACCCCTGTCAAGGGTCAGGATATATAATCCATCTGAGCAAATATTACTCTGTTTGAAAATAAATGCACTACAAAATACATCTACTGAAAGGCTAATCAAATCCTTGCCCTGAAATCCTAGTTCTTTCATAGCTTCAAGTCAGTGCAGACTGGTGATACTGGACTTCAATATTTCTGGTTCGCTGCCTCATTTCTTGAATTTCATTTCAAATATCTCAGTTTTTACAAAAGTAGAGCTGCTGCTGACGTAGAAAAAACATCCCCTTTACACACTGTTTTATAAACATCACCTCGAAATTAACTTAGGATTGTAGCAAAACATGGTCATTGCATTTATATTGGGAGTAGTGAGAAAGAGGCTCTAAGCACCAGAATTTAACAGGAAATGACCAACAAGTAAGCAGATATGGGAAACTGGACATATCAATGTAGCTTCATATCCAGGAAACTGGTGTGAAGAAATTTCATAACAAAAACATATACTTATGTAGCTTCTAGGGCCAACTCAACCTATTTTAACCAGAACAATGGCCATGAATCAAAAGTACAGATCCCCAAATCCCCAGACTGCTGAAGCAATGAAGATCCTGCACTGGGCTTTGCACAGTCAGTGGACAGTGTCCCTCCAGTTGTTAGTGATTAGTGCTTCTTCTGCCCTGTTTCATTGTCCAAGTAGTCCTAACTCGCTTACTTGTACTTTTAACATTCTGTAATTTATGTTCATACACCATATCCTAGAACTGCATTGCCTGAAAAGGGAAAAAAGGGGGAGGGCAAGCTCTAAAGATATGACTGGGATTACAAAAGTTGGAAGAAACAGACAAAATATATCTCAGTATATTTGATGTATTTAATAGATTACTTTTCTTAGAGAAGAAGCCCAAGCATCCAGCACAGGCTTTGGGGGTCAGGGTTTTCCTCAGCAACATCAAACGTGGGCATAATGCTTTGAACATGTCGAGTGACAGAGAGTGACCACTCTAAGGGTCTGACCTAAACCACACTGGGGACAACACACAGGTTTGAATGTATTCATTGTGACCTGGATCAAGTCCTTACTGAAGACACACCAGATGATAAAATGCAGAAAACAGATCAGGCCCTCTTGCCACAGCCATGAAATGAAAGTTTCTTGCCAGCACTCACTACTTACCGAGACAGTTGTGGCCATCGTGGGCTAACATGAATCCATCGTAGCACGTACACCTGTAGTTGCCTGGAATGTTGATACACTCATGGACACAACCTCCATTGTAGAAGTCATTTTCACACTCATCAATATCTAAAACACAAGAGGAGGAAGAAAAAAAAAGCTTTTGTAAAAAGAGAATTATAACAATACAGAAAAATTCTCCAACTGAGCATGTTTCTGATATATGCATGTCCCTAATCTTTTAGGCTCATATTGCCTACTTTATCCAACACATGGTTAGAGACTGAAAAGAAGCAAGCCAATGTATAGAACACTCCTTCACAAAATAATTGGAGTATCATCACAGTAAACAATAATATATTGTCAAAAATAAAAAAGGAACACTTGATTTTGGTACACTTTATATTTAAAATGTAGTTTTTATTTTCTGGCTTCAAGATATTCAAGCAGAGAATGAGTGAAACCTTTGACTTGTAACAACTACGTGAAGCATACTGTTAATAAAGCATGAGACAGAAGTATGCCTTTTATAACAAACTTTAATCTTCTGTAGTAATCCACATATAACAAGAACCACAAAAAAGTCCAGTATTTTATTCTCAAAAGTTATGATGGAATTTTTTTGAGTTTTTATCACACTGGCCTATATCTGAAAGAGGATCATAAAAGATGAGAGGTGGATTCTGCTTCAATTACAAATAATCCTGTCATGATCTTCCCTCCCTCATACAAAAAAAGCACTTCTTAACTCATTCTAGAATATACAAACTTTCCTCTTTTTACAAACTGTATTTTGGCTTATACATGGAACATCAGTATCACATAGTAACTCTTGTGAATAATTCAGTGGTTCACATTAACCAACTAAAAATACATAAATAATTAAAGATAGCCTCTTAGCTTGGTAAGTATCAGGTCTAAATTTGTTGTGTGCTATGCCAAAACCCACAGCTACTCTCCCTAAGTTAGGCAGCACATGATAAACAGATAAAGTTATCCTTTTAGAAATCACCTGTTAGTATATCAGAGCTATCCCAGCATTACATTTCAAATGTGCCTTCCAGTGCAGAGGTGATTGACATATTTCTGAATTAGGTTCACGTTCACACAGATTTTCTCTTTTTCTTTTTTCTTTTTTTTTCCCCTTTTAAAAGTACTCCATGAAAAGGTTTTGCTACCTGGCATCATATCCAGATGCAATCCAAAGAGGGCAAGGTGGTTTAGGGAAAAACAGATTCCACTGAAGAGCCAGCTCAGACTCAGCCACTCAGTGCTTCCAGCACTTCTGGCCCTTGGATTGAGGATGGCTGGGTTTGTCCCTCCTCACAGTCTGTGAGAGCAGGGACAGGCTTCTTCCAAGTTCTGTTCCAAGTCTTCCCCCTCATGTTGGCATCTCTCAAAAATCTACCTTAAACTCAGAATTCTCCAAGTCTCCATCCACCTGCCTCAACAGCTCTCAAGTCCCCCTTCAACAAACTCCTCAGCAGCTTGAAAAGGGAATTACAGACTTGGCTTTATCTGCAAAACCAATTGGCCATTTCATTAACTCAGCAACTGGCACCACAGCAATACCAGAAATAGGAAGCTGGAAAAAGGATCTTTCAAACAAAAATACAACCTGCTGCTTAAAGGTAAATTTCCTAGTCTTTAAAACACTGCTCTTTTTCAGAAGATTCTAATTTTTTACTAACAATTTCCATCCATGAGTTGTGCAAGTGCCCACTGAGCACAGCCTGTGGTTGTGCTCTACCTTCCAAGTCGAGTATGACAGCAGAAAGAGACATTTGTGATTTTTCTTGAAAACAAGAACCAGTAAGTCAAGTGCCCATTCCAAACAACCCGCAACACACTCTCCGAGAGGCTGCTCTCACTAGGCCACAGCTCATGTGCCTGGGTGCATATTCCCAAAATGTTCCAGTCTGGTTTCCTCTCAGCAGAAATTTGTAGCTTTCATAACCATTCATTAATATTTCCAGAAACATCCTATCATTCTTTTCAGTCTACAGGGACAAAAATAGAGCTCTACAGTAATGCTATGTTTTAACAGGCCAAGTCAATACTCAACAAGCATCTAACAGGATTTTGATGTCAGGTGTGTCAGGTGTTCCCCTCAGGACACTCAGAAAAAACAGCATCTTCACTTTAAGGTTTGTTCTTAACCTTTATCCAGCAACAAGTCTTTTCAGAATAGGGAATTCAGAAGAAGCTGTTATGTTCCTCAGCATCAGACTACCAAGGGTTGAGCAAATAGTTCCCTTTTTTTTTCAAATGTTGAATCAAACAAGAATATTTTTTTAAAAATAAGCAGTGGGAGAGCCGTCAAAAGGGACCTCAGGAAAAAAAAAATCAAAGAAATGTGAAGCTTTTTGACTGACTGCCCCTTATATAATACTTATTTCTAAAAAGCTGTACAGTGATCAGCAGCACAAAGTGAGGATACAATAGAAATACTCAAATTACGCAAGGGGTAATGCAACAGATACAGAAACCATAAAAATAG
This sequence comes from Cettia cetti, assembly GCA_013401135.1. NCBI lineage: Eukaryota > Metazoa > Chordata > Aves > Passeriformes > Sylviidae > Cettia > Cettia cetti. Next base: position 5,489 of record VZUI01047259.1, read on the forward strand.
CTAAAGAAACAGATTATTTGCATGTCATTCTCTCAGGAGTTCAAGTCACAGCTAATATTGCAAAAGGATTAGAAAATTATTTCTCCCTTTTACAGCCCAATAGCTGTACAATACTAGAAGCGGAACCAAACATTCTAACTCCTTTTCAGAGCCACGTTGTGGGGTTTTTGGTGTTTCTTCCTTCCAAAACCCACATAACTATTTTAAAACTTCACCTGGCAGGCTAATTGGAATTTCCATTTCCAGTATTGCTAGCAAAACCAAGGGGTTAAGACTGGTAAATTTACATTTCTAAAAAAACCAAAGCAAAAATGCACCAAAAAAAACCCCTAGCCTTTCTCCCCACAAAACAACAAAAAACCCCACAAAAACAAATAAACAAAAACAAAAAAAATCAAGAAAACCTCACAAAAACATGCACAAAGCCTACAAAGTCCAAATGCAGAATATTTTTAAGGCTCCAACTGCCAAGAGAAATGTAAACAATGTGACCACCACTCCATCTTCTCTTATACCTGGAGGAAGACATTCTTTAAAGAATGCCTCAGTGTGGAACAACTATAATTTATGGACAGAATACTACATCTGACAGGCCAGAATACAGCTTCCTTAGTAAGCTTCATGTAGAGTAAAAGTAATAGGAGTACATTCAATCACATAAAACCTGCAGGCTTGCTCTTCATTTTGTCTGTTGTAAACCTCAAAAGTTGCAGGGGCCATATGTGTTCATTTCCTTTTGGTTAGGTCATATCCTATTATTCTTTTTTCCTATAATTGATAGAATTGGGTGTTAATCAAAATCTCAACACTAAATACCTCTGAGAAATTATGCTTTCCCTGAAAATTTTGTAGCTTCAACTATCCTTAACATTTTTAGCATTTGTTCACTTAATATTGTCTTTCATCATGAAAGAATTACCACAACAAAAACAAAAACCAAAACCAAGAGGAAAAGTAAATGTAGGTATCCAACCATGAAATTCTGATGGATATAGGTGCATCTACTGATGAATTTACAAGATTTCTCAAAGGGAAACCTGAAGTTCTGTCTACACTGGCAAAATTTTTCAGTTCCTTAAATTCAGGTGGGGAACTCTTGGAGTGTTTAGTGAAGAAATCACCTTAAGAGAATTGCAGTATTTCCACTCCAAGAGAAATTAATTTCATGTGGTACTACAATGGCAGGAATCATGGGAGTCTCAGACAAGAATAAAATGCACCAAAATGATTAAGAAGTTGTAGAGACATTTTTAGTACTGACACAACCTGCCAAGAACCTATTTGAGCTTAGTATATTCAAAAGACACAGCTACTCCCAATCCCAGAGTTGGACGTAAGGACATCCTCAAAGGCTAGCAAAATAATTTTGATCATCTCTTTCTGGAACTGGTTTGGAAAAACCTCAAAGTCCACTGCTTGTTTCAGAAGTTTTAAAGTAAAAAATGATGAGGAAAAAAGAGGTAAAAAGAAACTTGCTTAATTGAGTGTACTAGTAACTGCACTGGTTCAGCTATTTACCGAGCTAGAAGAGGCTTGGAAACTCCATCCTAATTCTTTCTGGAAAGCAGAGGTGAATCTTTTTGTTACCTTCTGGAAATAACTGAGCATATCCCTAGGGACCACAGCCATGCTCTGTTACTGCCCTCCTCAAGGAGGGGTGGTTTTACTTAAAGAACACCCACTCTATGAGACTGCAGTTTTTATGCAACATAAGCATCCAAGAACTTAAAAAAAAACACAACCTAGAAAAATATCTGAGAAAATCTGAGGATATGTTACTGTGAGGACGTGCTGTAAGTTACAGTCCTTACATTTAAGTTACAGGACGAGAATTTAAATTTAAGTGACCTTATTCTTTTTAGTCTGATGGGACCTGTGTTTCCCTTATATATAATGGGGTTGATTCTTCTTTCATTATTAGAGGTGAAATTGACCCTCCCCCAGGATTTGTTTAATTTGTGTATTCTGCCTCAAAGAGATGGAAATCTCATAAGCCTCACAATGCCACCCTGCAGAAAAGCAGAAGAAAAGCAGCTCCTCCGGATGCATATGAAGGTATGAAATGTTCAAAATAAGACAAAAATAAAGTTCTTCTGCCTCGCATATCACAATATTTCAGCTATTCTGCAGAGAATAGAAAACACATCAGCATGCAATAATTGATGTCCACAAGACAAACCAAACTGTAAAACAGCAAGAAAGATGCAAAATGGCTGGTTCCCATTTTGTCTAAACATTTTCAGCAGTGTCATGGAATTTACTGTGCTAATCATCTTTTCCAAGCAGTAACCAGCTCTCCTAGAAGGTGGCACAGAATTTACGCCAAGAAAGTAAAAAGTCTACCCCCAGAAAATTCATTCCCACTCTTCATTGCACCACTTGCAATGAATTAAGTTCCCGAATGTCCAAAAATCATTCCAACACATGCAACAAACTTTGTTAGCATAGCTACAGATCATCATGGGCACAGCTACTGAAATCAAAGCAAATGCCTTCATGGATTTGATGAATTTTGGATGAGTGTCACAGCTAAACTGTCACAAGAAGCCTTATGGCTATTAACATGCAAAAGGAAGAATGACTGAGGCCTGGAAGTCAACCAGCCAAATTCAGTGTTTAGTGTTGAATTCCACAGATTTCTATAGAAAATGGGAAAGTGTGCATTGACACAATTTTTATCTTGGCATCTGTCAAGGCCACAGATCCCAACACTCACAATCAACAGAAGATGTTGGGATTGAAGGCGTGGGATTGAATAAAATCTGTGTCCATTTTAAAGTATTTCTTGACTAGCAATATAAGGGCAAGATCTGGAGCTAATTTAGTAAACAAAAACGTCAATTGACTTTGAAAGGAGTAATTTATGTGCTTGGACATTTTAAAATAAACAGCCAAAGAAAGCTGTTCTCCCACATCAACTTCTAATTTAGAGAACCCCAAACAAAAGTGATTGTGCAGGTATATTGTGCACATTATTGGGAATATCTCATAAAGAAGCTGGATCCATTACATAGCTTGAAAAAGAAATATTAAAGTCTTTGTAAGTACATGTTGATGGATGAAGTCATATATTTCCTCAGTATCTAAAGAAAAAAAAATTGATATTCATCTTCCTTTATCTAACCGCTTTAAACAAAATACTGCCAAAAAGGCACTATGGAGACAGTAAATAACATTGTCCTTACAAACCTGACAGGAAAGAGACTCTGTTTTACCTTCTTGCTTGAAGAGGGATTGCTGCTAGCCCCTACAGAGGGCAAAGCATACCAGATGCAAAATTCTTTTTTATCTGTTGTCTTCTGCTAAGCAAATCATCTTACAGTTCTGGAACAGCAGCATCTTGCCTGCTTAGACAACAACTATTATGCAGCAAATAATGCTGCAAGACACTGGAGCCTGTATTTCCATGTGCTATTTTCCACTTTTATGGCTTCTCTACTAAGAGCTTTCAAAAAATGTTATTGATTATTTATTGAGTTTTGGTCACTGTTCCTCCTAGGGATAATTCACTATACTCATGTCCACAGAAAAATACAGGAAAAAAAGGCCCATCCCTAGGTTCTAAACCCTACACAACTAAGAACAGATTTACATTGCAGAACTGTCTTCCTCATTGCATAGCTTGATCTCAGATGCTTGTGAAAGAAAGCAACCTTATAAAATCCAAAGATAAAATAACCAGAGATGAGATCCCAATCCTACAAAAGCCATGAGGCTTTTTTGCCACTGGCTTAATGAAGCCAGGAAGACATTTTATGGGATTCACAGTAGAGAGACACATGAGACAGGATCAGCACTGAAATATTTTGTTCCCATTTCCAATTCAAAACAAACAGCAGCAAAGCACTGACACTGCTGCTTTAAAGGAAACAAGTGGAAATGAAGTTATATGCACACTGACAAGAATTACAAAAAAGTTCAAGTCCTAGATCATAGTCAGATCAGCATCTTATTCTTCTTCAATAACTGTTTTGAAACTGCAAAAGCCATGATAGTAAGTAAAGATTACCTAGGAATATTTATATATTATATATATATATATATTCTTTGGCAGAGTCTACATTTAGTATGCTTTCAGCAGATATACATCATACTCTGGACAACCTGAACCTAAGGCGTTTGTATTACGTATTTCAAGTTGCACTTTCCTTAAAAGGGGAACCAGTTCCAGATCTGAAGGCCAGGATAAAAGCTCCAACATAGGTTAAAGACTGTTCTGGTAAAGTGCAGGTGAAATTTGCCAGTAGTTCGGCTCTCTGGGAAACATTCAAACTAAGCAACAATACTAAACATTTTAGATTCTTACAGAGTTTAGCATCAGCACATTTCCACACATGTGAAGTCTGTTCTACTCTTAAAATTTGCAAAATTTGACCCATGTATAAAAACTGGGTGGCAAAATGTTATTTCTGATGAAATACAATTTGCAGCTGTGTTTTGTGGCATCAGAATTCAGCATCTACTCCAAGTCCAGATCTTATGAAGAAAATATTGACATACTAGGGCTCATTAAATATTACTCAAAAAACCCCCTTCACCTTCAGAGAAAAGTCCACTTTTAAAAATCTCTTTCCACAAAAAGCTTGTTAAATCACTTTTTCTATAAAACAAATTATTTGTTACATCTGGTCCTTCCTGTGTTACTTTATTTTTTTGACTCATAAATGGTAACATCTTTATTCTTTAGATGCTGTGACCTTGTAAATGTTACAATCTAATGAATCAGGGGAACACAGAGGGCAGTTTTTACAGCTTTCAAGTTGCCATGATGTTTTCAAGACGCTTGTGCCAAAGAAAACTGTAAAATCTGATAGCCATTAGGACTTCTCTAAGAGGCAAGGTCAAGGGTGGGCAGGCTGGGAGCAGTGTAAATTCAGAAAGAGCAGCCGGATGTTTCTCGGTGGAGAAGGAAAAAGAACAGGTACAATACAATTTCTAACATGAGGGTTTTTCAGTGTAAATCCCTCAAGAGCCTTTCCACTATGGGTACTGCCTCTCCCATGTTTTTCCCATTAGTGTGTCCACAATGAAAAAAAACAACCAATTTTACAACTTCCTTCAAAAATGTCACAAGCCCCTATTTCCCAGTATTAAACCAGCAATAAAATGAAAAGGCCATGCCAGCTTAGTGGACATGATTTGGATACAATCTGTGGTATTGTTGTGCTGTTTTCCTGGAAGCCATTTCACCAGTTTCCAGAAAAGATCAAGTACACTGTAACAGTTTTGTTTCCTTTCCTTCTGTGATGGCCAAACACAAAGTTCATCATGTTTTATATCTTGCTAAAGTATTGAATGAAAGAAATGGGGGAAAAATGAAATACAAACCAAACTATGTAAAGGTATGTCCAGCAGGTTAAACAACACAATTTTGAAGTGTGAACAGTTTAATATTTAGAATTATCTTGCCTAAAAGCATTTAGGATACATCTAAAAGACAGATGAGACATCATCACATTTATCACTACCTCTAGATATGACTTTTTATTCTCTATAATTTTAAATTTAAATTATTTTAATATTGCTTCATAATATTAAACCACAATTATTAACTTATAATTTTAAAGAAAGCACAGAGACAGCTATTAATGATCCCTATTTTGCCCTGTGTCTGTAATTTTTTTTCCTATTATTATAAAGTAAGCATGAATCAAATTTTCAAGTCACACAGAGTACAGATGGCCTTACAGGAGTCACCTTCACTGGTTGGGGAAAAACAGCTTTCAGACACACAAGTCCTTCTCTAAGGAGGTGATGAAGTACTTGAAGTGAGTTTATCAGCTGTAGAAAATGTAGGTGTGTTTAGCACTTGCTGCATTCCAAGTATCAGTTAATGATCTTCAAATATTGTGCATCATATAAAGAAAATTAAAGTTACATTTAAAGACATGAGTGACTAGACAGCATCAAGCACCCAGTGCTGTAGGCTGACTTCAGCTGACACAGTCACACATTGGTAAATGAAACAAGGCAACACACGATGAAAATCCAGAATTTCTGCAGTAGCTAAATGGTTATACCTCACATTCTTGGTGAATAATAATCTCATTCTTCATTCCTCAATTAGAAATATGGTGTCTGGAGACTCCCTTCCTTACATTTTTCTTAAATTCACTCTCCCTCCCTCGATTTCCTGTCACTGTTCTCTTTCCTGTGCATTTCCCTCCTTATTTAAACTCTTAGTTTGAAGAGTGGAAAAGAACATTTTTAGTGGCTGGGTATTGATATGCCAATCAAACCAACAACAGACACCAGAACCTTCCCCTTTGATTCCTTCTCTGAGGATGTCTGATGTTCAAGGCAGGTATTCCTGCTTCAGTCCACACGTACCTTGCCACTGGAAAGTTCTCACTGAAGTACAGTGAAGAAATAAATATGCAAAAATACTGAAAAAAAGGTAACATACAAACTGAAAGCTGAGATTCTGCATGCACTTGGTGTCACTTGCCAGCCACCTAAATACTCTCTAGGGTGCCATATATAACACCCCAGCAGCAGAAACAGGGAGGAGATCAAGTAAGAGATATGGAACATTCTTAGGATCTTACAGAGTTTCTGACTGCTTAATTGGCAAGAGTTCCTACTGCATTAACATTGGGGCTCTACAGAGCTTATTACCTACAGTACCTTTTGGATGCCTGAAACCTTTGGAGAGCTAGAATAATTTATGGGAAAAAAAAAAATTAAGCAGAGTTCTTTCCCTAGAAAGAACTCTTTCCCTATATGTTCTATTAATGTATCTGAGTATTACCCCTATGTGACATTTGTCATCTCGACTAGCACAATGGAAACTTATTTGGGACCATTCTAGTTTCATTTATAGTAAATTGATTTTTTTTCTCCTAGATAAACCCAAAGTAATTGCAATCCTGTATTCAGCATCTTGAACCCTTGATTAGAGTTTGGAGCAGCTTGTCATTTGTCTTAATTGATATTTAAACAGATTGGCTGCAAATTCTTTGAAGCTCAAGTGAGATACCCAAATAAAGATGGATACCTGTGGAGCATGTAACAGTTTTAGAGTCTGTCTTTATTTAGTAGCTGCCATGCCCGACAAGCTCAAGCAGAGAGGTTTCCTGTTCACAAGCTGTTATGAATGTGAAACATGACATTTGACAGCATTTTCCCCACCACTTCTAAATCACAGACATTTCCACCCCAATTCCCTCTCTTAATACAATGGGAAATGTTTGATTCTATATCAAATCTTCATGTTCTTGGTAATCTAATGGGAGATTTGTTTCTGCATCCTTATTGACACTGCTGGACACTGCTGGTGTGCATGCATCCTAATTATAATTTTTCTAGAAGGTCATGGCAGGAGTTTGTTCCTAGATCTTTAAATTCAAATATGCACCTATAAATCTTGAGAAGAATGTTTCAAGTAGTGAAATTAGCTCATTGATACAGATATAATTCACCTACTTTTTTCCAGGCATCTCATTCTCAGACTGTTTATCTCCAACCTTACCTTGCATTTCATTTCTAAATGTCTATTCACTGACAAAGGAAAACAATCCTAGCCTTACAATTCTGAAGTAGATTTCTTTATTACTTATCAGTTAATAATATTAACTTTTTTTATGTGGCCCTTCATGTAGGGGAACAGAAGGTTGCTTCTTGCCCATTTCAGAACGAGTTAGTGGCAGATTATGCACTGCCAAAAGGAAGATTTCTGGTATCACAGAGCACATGCTGCCTTAGTCCCTGGCAGACTGACACTTCTTCAGTTTCAGGCTGAAAAAGCCAAGACCACAAACAGTATGAGAGGCTACAGAGCTCTGTTTTTCAACCTTCCTGAATATGAGGAACTAGTGTGTTTTCCAGCAGAAGCGGAAACACTTGCATAGCAATTTTACATCTTCTGACACCAGGCTTACCTTTTCAAGCTATTTTTTCCCACCTGTACTTTAGCAGTAGTCCTTGGGCTATTGCAGACTCTTGGCTGAAAACTACTCTGTTGTGCTGGTTAACCACTTGGGGAATATAATGTAATTTATATCATTTATATCATTAAGATTTGTAAAATGCAGGGATTCCTGTCATCCTGTATCACTTGGTCAAACGTCCTACTCTGTAGGAGACACATATCAGATATTAACTTTGTCAGCATACAGAAACTGGCAGAACAGTCCCACACAAGTAATCTGTCTGTGAGCAGAGCAGCTCTGCATTATACTGCTGCTGTGCCCTGCAATGAGGGAATCACCTGTTCAGGGCTAACTTTCATTTCAACATTTACTGAAGTTGTGTGGCTACTTCTAAACATGATCCACAGGAAACCATGATCTTGTATTCTCTGCCAGACCCAATACTTATGAAGCCCCAGAAACCAACTCTGCCTCCTATTTTGCCACCTGTTCCCAGAACACAGACAAATTCATACCATTCCCCAACAACATCTTGAATGACCTGAAGACCTCTCAGCATTTTGGTTTTCGGACAACAGTAAAGAGCAGCCTACAAAAAGGGTCACCCTAAGTCCCTCACAGGGATAAAGGCTGTAACTCCTCACTCAATTGCAGCTGACTGGGCAGTAACTTGGTTCATCAAAACACAGCTCCTTCTTTGGTTTAGAATCATTATGTTTGGTTTTTCTGTAAATATTTTTTCTACCTGCAGAAGCATTTTATCCAGTCTAGGAGGGTGTGCATGATGGTAAAAGCATTGTAACACACATGGATTGCACTGAAAATTGTGAGTATTGCTCATTCATTAGAACTCAATGAAAGACAAGTTCCTCACATGCATGGTAATTAAGACTCCAGAGTATCTCTGGCAAGAGTAATCTATTAATATTGGCATGTTGCCTGATATCCAATACTAATAATTTCACATTACATTTCTTTTTATCCAGGAGATAGTACTGAGGATTTCTTACTTTCCTTCTCTTTTCTATGGCATTAAGAAGACTTTTCTTAAAAAAACTATATGTAGGCTCCAGCCTAGATACAGATGCATTGTTTGTATTTAGTTTATGTTTTCAGGAGAGTGGTAACTTTGCTCATGAATCCCTTGCAGAGCTTTGGGTATTTTTAGGAAACAAACAGTAAAATTAGTTGAGATGACTCTACATTAAGCCATTTACATGGCTCATTTATGAGCTTGATATATTCACTTCAAAAAGATCTGAGAAGACTGAATAGAAATCATCAAATATTTACAATACCTTATTTTAATCAGAGGCAGTTTTGCAAAAAAGCTTAAACTCATTTTTGTCCACCACCCTTCAGCTCTGTGCAGTATCTAGAAGGCACAAAAGTTACCAGGCTACAAATTTTGTTACTATGCAAACATTTAAGATGATCAAGTTACGTTTTGCTCCTGTAATGAAAATTTAAGCTTGTTAAGAGATTTGTGTTTCAGCATCTCGCTTTCATTAAGTTAAACCTTACTAAACCTGTGATAAAATAATGATGATACCCTAAATGTGGGCACACACAAGCACTGTCTGAAACAGTTCACAGCTCTAAAAGCTGTCTCCATCAGGACAGTACAATGATGAAATATGGAGCAATTTTCAAGATGCCAAAACAGTTGGCAATTTTGCTGCAGAACTCAGAATTCTGGCACAGCCGCTCTCAACTTCTCAACAACAATTCTGTCTCCACAGGATGTAAAGTACCTGCCATGCAGTTTTGCTTGGATATATAGACTGAATGTTTTCCTTTTTTTTTTTTTTTTTTGAAAGCATGGACCTGGCCAGTATCAACAAGAAGCCCTAGATGTTGTTGTAGTTGATGAATGCAAAAGGGTTTTATTTTCAAACAAATATCACATTGATGTAATTTTTTGTTTCCAGCTATTTTATTCCTGAAACAGGGAACTCAATCCTACTCTACATGCTGACATTTTAAAATTTTACTCTCAAAGAGAGCTCATCAGCTATGATATAGGCTCTTCTCAGTCTTCGAAAAGGCCATGCAGAAATTAGTCTTGTGAACCAGAGCCCTATTTATCACCACAGACAAATAATCACAGAGAAAAATCTAATAAGCATTGGTAAGCAGCCTTTGGTTTTTGAGCTGTGGATGTGCAGCTATTGCCCAACAGGGACATAAATATACAGATGGTGAACAGTAGCAGGCAACCCACTGGCTTTTCCATTATTATTACCCTTTCCAGACTCTCAAAACATTTCCTGGACTCCTTACTCCTAGAGAAGTAAGCAATACCAGGAACAGGAATTAATGAAGTTACACACTCATCTTTGCTGGACATGAGGTAAGTGAGGGGTTAGATGGGGCCAGGCCAAGATGTACAAACATGAATTTCATAGTGAGGAAAGTCCAGGAAAAGTGCTAAGGAGGAAATTTAACATTCAAATCTGAAAAATACCATTGCTGACCTGTGAATCATCAAATATTTTCATTTATAAGCTGTGCTCACATCTGATGTTTGGACAAGAAAGGGAGATAGGGCAAACAGATGCAATTTCAGCTCTGCCATGAAATCAGACAATTTGGCTCCAGTGTTCAAATATCCTGTACTAGAAAGCACACACAGATTCCATTAAAACTATCAAATGAAAAAAGGATGAAACTGCAGATACAGGAATAATAAATAACATGAGCATTTGCTGTAAATTGAAGACTGCTCATATTCATAGCCTGCAAATCTTCCTTTGGGAATTTTAAGCAATCATATTTGTTTGTTATGTTGAGGAGAATGTTAGGTAGAGAGAACCAAAGAATGCCTACAACTTCTGTGCAGTATTCAAATAATCTTCTTTTGACAGAATGCACCACAGAAAGCCAAGCTGTGCAACTGTACTGATCTCCTCCCCAACAGCAGAGGGATAAAAGTGGCTAAAACTGTATAAACAGTTGCTTAGTCCTGAAGACCTATTTCCAATACTCCTGTGAAAATGATTTCTAATGAGATGCCTTTCACAACAATGTTATTTTATTATGCAGAGATAAGCAAAATGCAGCAATGTCTTGCCTAAAGACTTGATTAATAACCCATAACCCAATAAACTGTTTGGGCTAGTTTGTTTGGGGTTTTTTTTGTTTGTTTGTTTAATTGAACAATGCTTCCAACATAAAACTAGAGATTTGAGATGTCACGTCTTGAAATACTCTTCATGAATTCCATATACTTCTTCCTTCTTCCCATCTTTCTAGAGAATGCCTATTTTAGCACTGTTTCTGGTGTATATTCATGGTACTTCTAGGATACATAAACAGAAATCCAGGAGAGAACACATTATAACATCCTTGGTTATCCACTGACAACAGGGCAGCAAGGCCTGACTAGTTAACTCACCCATAAATGATACAGGACTTCAGCCTCAGTACTCAAAAATGAAATAACAGGGTTATGGGTGTTTATCCACAGCATCTGATTTAACAGTGCAGTCATCTGAAGTTTGGTCAAACATCCAGGTCAAACTTTTCAAAGTTAATTTTTCACAACTGACCTGAGACTCTGCTGAGTGAAGTCTCATTTTCAGAAAAGTGTGAAGGTCCATCATTCTGAAGATTCTGTTAGCTACCAAACCAAAAACTCAGGTTTGTAGGGTTTGCCCATGAAGGGAAACACAATGTGAGGTTCCTGTTAGACCACATTAGCTGGGAGGCTGCAAAGAGACAGGTGTACACAGTTACCTGTTCCTGCACAATTCTTTCCCAGCATTCTGAGCATGGCCAATCACCTGTCTATCTACCACTGAGAGCTTTGCAGAACACTCAGAGAAAAAAAACACAGTTATTTTCTATTCCTATTCTGAAGATTAAACACATTAAACACAGTGATTTGAATGAACTTCTGGCTCAGGAGGTCTTTAAGTCTCAAGCTGCATTCTTCCATTTTATGTTTTTTATAATCTACTGTAAGCATCCACTGTTGGCCACTGTCAGAAACTGTACATTATGCTAGACAGATCTTCAAACTTGGTCTGGCCAGCTTACACACTTTTGATATTAAAAGAGAAATACACATAGGTAGGGACCAGAATCTTTGCATCCACTGTAAAGAGTCCTGACTTTGCTTTCCTGTACTGGGTGTAATTTAAAAATCGTTGTATATTCCATCAGCACAAACCATGAAACTAACTGGACAACAAGGAGAAATTCTAAAAAATGCCTTAGGGGATTTCCAAAGATCTGATAACTAGGCAAACAAAACTGACATTCAAGAAGGTCTGTCCATATCCATAACCAGCACAAGTGACTTTTTATGGAATTTTCTTCCAAGTGCATATAGAGGTCTAGTAGACTTAGCATATAATGGACTTTTAATTTGTATTTAGTTCATGCAAGTAGGTGATTCAGCCACTAAGTTAAAAGCATTGCAAATTGAATAAAGGTATGATCACAGTCTAGCAATGCTTCCTGAGTAGGAAGCACTAAGAAAAGAAATTTAAATTAAATAATTAAAAAACATAAAACTGAGACTGGGAGGATGAATTTCATCATGACTCAATGATAATATGGCAGCTTAAAAATACCTGGTTAAATTCAAACCACAAGTTCAGAATATTCTTCACTGCTCTTTGCCCTGATACACCTCATCCAAATTTGTAGATGCCCACATCTGTGTCAGAAAGACTCTTCAGATTTATCTGACCTAGTTTTGTCTCCAATAATGCACGGCAAACTGCATGAAGGAAATTTCTCTCCCTCAACCATAAAGGGAAAGCAAAGCAAATGGTTTAAATGGGCTGAACTGTACTACTGAGATCTACCTTTGAAAAGATGAAATCCACCCTCTCTTCCTCTTCAACAGCCCTGAAAAGCACAGGAGCTCTGTTAATACACCAAATGCTCAACAGACAGAGCTGCCTCCCTCCAAGTATAACAGACTTGATTTATTCTGAAATTTAGGTCTCTGAAGAAGCACAGAGACCACAACCAAGTGCCTGAGCACAATTTCAATGTTGAACTAAATGAATTATAGGGTGCATTATAAATGATTGTAAGTGACTGACAAGCATTTGCCTGAGGACAGACAAATGCAGGAAGCAAATGTTTGTATTGATTCACATGCTAGACTTGCAATTTCTGACCCCAGAAAACTTTTAAAACAAAGGCAGAAACATGTTTTCAAATTACCACAGGAAAAGTAAAGTAATCCCACCCCCAGCAGTCCAACAATTTTACAGCCAGCAGACTGCACAAAACCACATGGAGGAGATATTTTTAATTAAGTGCAATATAAGGAAAATAATGGTTACCCGTATTCAGTCTAAACAATTAATAGCAAAAGGGCCTTAGTATTTTAAAGTAAGCCATTTAAAAAAGGCTTACTGTTTTAAACATAGGCTGTTTCCGATTATAAAGTAGAGCTTTTAATTAAGATTAGTAAGGCCTAATTCAAGCTATAATTTGGTTCCTTCAGTTAGCAAATGTCTATTAAAACCAAGCAATTAAGGTTAAATGGGTTGAAGCATTTAAAGCACTCCCTCCTGCTTCAAATACTATAATGGAAAAGACCAAGTCAGGGACTAATTCAGACCAGAAGACATGTATTAAGTTTTTTACTTCCTTGTTGATCATAAAGTTTATTGAAGAAGAAACTCTTGGTAAACTATGTTTTCAGTGGAACAATATGTTGTTAATAGCTTAAATGCTGAAATATAAAATGCAAATTCTGCAGTTTTATAGAGTACAAAGTTTGTTCCTACTATGGTTTTTTCCTTAAGTTCATAAATATCAATAATAAGAATATGCACTAAACTTCACAGCAGCTTATTTCTGCTTTTGACAGTTGTGCTCATACTTGGCATGGTCTTAAGCACAGATGTTGTGTTTGTACATGACAGATAAAGGTAGAAGGAAACTACAATTTGTAGTACTTACATAAATGGACTTCTAAAGCATTCCAATCTCACCTTCCATTTCCAATTTTTCCCATTTTCACAGCTTCTTCAAAGACTGAGATTCTTCATGCTTGCTCCCATCTTTAAGATCAAGTTTTTTTAGCAAGTTCAAGCCAATTGGGGTGAGCAAATCAAGGCTGTATTCCAGAGGGCACGAGAGCCTCCTCCACATCCCTCTCCTTGGCTGTGCCAGAGCCCAACTCCAGCAGGACCCTCTGGTAACACTCACACTCAAACCTTTCCTGCCTTTTGGACTTGCCAGAACTCCCCCAAAGTAATAAATCACACTTTTAAAGACAACAGGCTGTCCTTTCCATCAAACAGGAGACCCACAGAAAATGCTGTGTGCAAACAGGACCACTCAGGCACTCTCACAGCTACAAACACTGGGGCTTTCCTCAGTGAAAGGAAGCATTAAGGAAAACATGCTGGTCCTTCCAGAAAGTGTCCCCCCATCCCCTGAGTCCAGACTCTGGCTAACTGAGACAATTGTATCATGTAATCCTACTCAGGATAAAGACTGATGTTGTGGAGCAGGCTACAGCAACTCTCTATTGCCTTCCATACAGACCACCTGAACACTTGTCTTAAAAACAGCTCAAAATTATGACTAGTACCTAATCATAACATCAATATTAATGGACATCACTAAGAGCCTTCCAGCATAAGCAGTACAGGAGCGTCTTCCAGTAACTCTTCTCTAATAACTCTTTTGTTTTTTTGCAGCAAAGTCCAGTGAAAGAATTCAGAAAAGTGCGCTGGAAACTTCTGTATTAACTCAAGATAAAATGTCATTAAGCTATTCTAGAAAACTAATTCTAGTGCTGTTGCTATCCTGAATAGATTTTTGTGTATTTCCTATTAAAATTTCCCCATAAGACCACATGTAATGCAATCAACAGATTTTTTTTTTTAATAAACGCTGTTCTTGCACTTCCCTCAAGAAAAAGATTTTTTAAAAAGTACTTCAAAACAGACAGTAAAAGGATGCAAAGTGCCAGAAGGATAAAGAGGAGAAATATGTTAAATAAACACCTAGACGTGATGGTTTATACAAAACTTAAGTGACAACACCTTAGAGTTTACCCATATCACAAAAAGTATTTTCCTAGTAAACAATCATACTACAAAAAAATTGATGAGGTTATTTCCATTGTTAAAGCTTTTGAGAAAACTGTATTATAAAAGTTCTTCCATTCTGAAGTCATAATCTCCTTAAATGTAAAACCGTGTGTCTACAGAATAAGCTGCTGCAATTTTCACAAAGTGAAATATTCTTACCTAATGAAAAAGACTGTATCCAACCAAAGCACTTTAGCACTCAAGTTTTTATTTCCAGACAACAGGCTGAGGTTGTCTATTCCTCTCTTATACCCATTCCCTGGCTCACTCTTACAGCAGAACAGTCACAGGTCAGAGAAATCCTGGCAGCCCTCCTTCCCTCATTTGTTTCTTGCCCTCTCAGTATGTCTGCACGCTCTCATTTGAATGGAGGTAAAATTGCTTCCTTAATAATTCAAGCCAAGCAAAAGCCAGAGGTTCCACTTGTGTCTGCCCTCTAGTAGCCAGATAATGCAGCTAGCCTCCCTCATGGCTTTGGGTTTGGTCTGCAGCACAGCCAAAGGAGGCGGCCTTCTCCCAGTGTGCCCTTGCACGCAAAGCCGCCACGAGGGCCCTGGGGAAAAACCCAAATCAGGAGCAGGAGAGAACCATTCAGAGCACCTGCCTTTACAGAGGGTGCTGTACCAAGACCTGCACTAAAGATCAGATGAACTCCACCACTGTGCAAGCAAGAATTGGGCTGATTTAAGAGAAAAGTGGTGTGGGGGAGGTGAAGTAGATGCAAAGAGGAGCTTTGATCACATGCATCTTTAGACAGGTTGGCATGCATCAGGAAGAAATGGAAATTTCTAAATAATTTGGACTTGGGTACTTTGTCGTTTGACAAAAACATTGGCATGTCTCCAAGTCACAGATTTTATGGAATCCTTTTCCCACAAAGTTTTGCAAACAGAAATGTGCAAAAAGAATAAAGGCACAACTCTACTTGGTAGAGACACTGACATCTCTAGAGGTATGAAGTCAGATATCAAATTCCTTCTATGCATGTGCTGCCAAACTATTTAGATATGCATTACCTAGCCTACTTATTCAACAAATCAAATACCCCACTTCCTTCAACCCCTTCTTCCACTATAACAGGGAGACTCAAAGTTCTGAATGTGACTTCTGCTTCCAGATAATGAAATCAGAACAAAGGCATTTCAGTGTAGACCCCCTCTTACAACAGCAAGAACTAGAGTGCACAGCAGTAACATCCTGTAATATTTTCAGCAATGGTATGTCAAACAAATACCTGTTTCTGCAGAGGTTCCCCTTCTCTGAAGCATCTTCTGCAGCAGCACCATTCCCTCCAACATTACTAATCACCAATTCTGGTATTACGCATTGCTCTTATTTTTTCCCACAGTTAAATTTTTGATGCTCTCTGAGCATGATGTTAAATCTAAGGGCTGACAGTGGTTCATGCAGATTAAGGCATGGGAACAATCGTATGAAGCTTAGTAACCTCACCCTGAGAGTGTGAATGAAAATTGGCTCTTATATTCTCTGAGATAACAGCTCATCTACTTAACAAATTGACTGTAAGAATCAGAGCAATCTGAAAATTGTTTATTTAATATTTCTGATTCTTTGATGGCTATACTGTAAAGCATTGTCAATAATAGTGAAAGCATGGTCTTGAGTTTGATACATTGTCTATAGGTCCTACAGCACCAAACTGCACTAGACCTAAGTTTAGGTCTAAAGCATGTGCAAGATCAAGGTCCTAAATCACCTTTTTAAATGATCCAATATTTTTTTTTTTAATTCCTTGGTCACTGAAAGAAAAACTGTGACCTACAGGCTCCAGAGAAGCAGCACTGTAACACAAAATAAGGCAGTAGCTTCAATTTAATAAAGCACTTAAACAGAATAACTTTAAAATGTAAGTTTCTAAAGATTAAGCACATACTTGAGTACTCCAGTGATTCATAGCACTCGAACAAAAATCTTCCAACTGTAATCTAAGGGTTTTCCTTTTGCTCAGCATTTTAAATGTGTAGAAAAGTACTGAAATTTCAAGGGGGTCTGTCAGACCCTATCTTCAGTTTCTTATAACTCTACCAAACATTTATGTATTAACTACAATTTACTTGCAAGGAATCTGCTTTAAAGCAGGTATTTATTTTTTTTTTAATTTGAAATTTAAGCCAAATATATACACACACACACACACACACACATATACACACACTAAAACAAATTAAGGAAAAACCTCAGGATGTTAGCTTTTTTCTAAAGGGACTATATGGAAAAATCACTGTTTTGCTATGTTTAAAAAAATCTCCCTCAGCTGCTTGAACAGATTTAATACTCCCAGATTTTGTTTCCAATAAGGTGTCAGGGAGTTACCTTTCAGGAGATTTCTCAGAACAAAATAAGATGGTCAAATTACAGCTGGAAATTTACCAAAAAGAAAAATACTTATCTAAAAAAATCATTAGCCCCTTCCCCCAAGGAGAAAAAAAAAAAAAGATAGATGTAGATATATAGATGTAGATCTACAGATATAGATGGCCTCAGAATTCAATAATAAATTCAAAGCTCAACAGGCATCTGCTGAAATTTAGGCAGCTAAAATTTCCAAAACATCTTTCTTGGTAGGTGTTTTTTCAACCTTAAGCTGGAGTTTCACACACAATGGCTCCAGAAACTAAACCAGATTAGGAAATCTATTCACCTTATTCACCACCACCTCCTCCCTGCCATGTGTCTCAGCCTCTACATCCCAGTTCATTGACTTTGCAGTGTAGAAATGCTTACAGGGCCAGGCTGTACTCCTTTTGTGTTTTCTTCCACTTTGGGGGGTAATATTTCAGTGATATTCTTCACAGAATAGCCCCACATCAATTGCCCCTCTGCAAAAAAAAAAAAGCACCATCAAGGAAAAGGGACTTCCTAAATCAGCACAGAGGGAGTACTACTCCTTTTGCCACAAGACTCCATGCACATTTTCCCTACAAATTCCTGCAGTACATCTTCCATCCTAGGACTGCCTGAGGCTTGGCCAAGTCTACCCTGCATTTAAAGCTCACAGCTATCCTGGGCTAGAACAGCCTGGGACTGCAACCATGGGTGCAGGGACAGGATGGTATCCACCATCCTCTTCCTCAAGTACCGACGGTATCCACCATCCACGATTCCCATTACCTCCACAGTGTCCTGACAGCATGGATGCTAATGAACAGAGTGGATGATACCTGGCCCAAATGCAGAGGAGACAAAATCAGCATTAGTGCTGCTTTTTTGAGCAAGGGAGCAGCAGGAAGTCGTGTTCCCTAACTCCTCTGCCATCATCCCAGTGGAGACTCCCTGACCATGTCCTGCATCAGCCTCGGATCAAAGAATGCGTGTTTCAGCAGTGCAGTGGACATACATGAACAAAGTGCCCATAACCAAAGACAAGCAAACAAATGATGAAACTCTGCCAGGCAAAGATGTTTTTCCAGCCAGCCACCAAGGGAAGAGCCATGGGTCTTCAGGGGGTGGAAACAGCAGGGAAAGTGCTGAGGGACAGGTGAGCTCTGCTGCTGATGGGGGCCAGGAAAAAGGTGGGAGAAAGGGAGAAAAAGCAAGAAAAAAAGGTAAATCTGAGAACTGGTCAGAGCTGTTTTGACTTAAAGATGAAACTCAAGGGAAAGGACCAGTAAGGGGCACTTAGAGCTGCCAGTTCTCCAGGCCCAGAGGTCTTGCTGTGGGACACTGGCTCTCAGAACAGTGCTGTTGTAACTGCAGCAAGCCCCTGAGAGAACAGGGGAAGGAAAGCTAAATGAAATAATTGAAAATACATGAGAAAAGAACAAAAGAGGAGCAGGATTTGCAGCAGGGAAATGACAAGGTTAAAAGACAGCTGACTATCAGAGTGTACAAGACAACATAATGAAGACTGGAAAGAAAGAAGACTGCACAAGAAGTAAAGGTGACAGGTGAGAAAACAAGGAAAACTGGATAGTATCTGGCAGATGTAGGAAGAATGAAGAAAGAGCCTAGTACATTTTATGCTCCTTCATTTCATTATCATTATCCTGGCAGTTAACTTACATTGTGTATCTGGGTGGAAAGAAGTTCCCTCTAAATACCAAGTTTACGTCACCCCAGGAGGCCACCCTGGGTTCTGCAGCTCAGCAACTGTTGACGCTGATGAAATTTTATATATATAAAGTTCCCAGAGTACCCACTGACCATCCAGCAGACAGGGAACTTATCAACTATTTAGATAAGTGTCCTTGGAAAAAACCCTCTTTTCTTCCAAACTGAGAATTACATGTAATGCTGTTGAAGAATGAGGCCCATATTTTATATGGGGTGGTATTTGTTTACAGAAAATACAGTGATATTTGTGTCCAATAAGCATTTCTGAAGAGAAAGAAAAGAAAAAAAAAAAGTTGGAGTGAATATTCTTTTTCTAAGTCAAAATGGAAGATTTCCAGAGTGGACCACCGGGGTAACTGTTCACTGAAGCAGTATTATGGGCTGTCAAAAAGCAGCTCTGAGAGGTAGGACAGGCCAGAGAGAAAAGGGAGAGGAGAAAACAATAGGGTTCGTGACACATGGGGACTGATGGCCCTGGAAGCAGTTAAACAGGGCATGTCAGCCCAGCTAAGGGATATTCTGGTTTTAGTGGATGGACTACTGAACAAAGTTGGGAATAAACCAATTTGAATAAATAAATAAATAAAATCAAGGCTCAACTCTGACCAAAACAAAAGACCTATTCACTGAACAGAAGGCAGCATGAAGGAGGAAAAAGAAAAAAGTTATCATAAGCTGTTAATTCACTTAGGCTGCAATAAAATTCAGATTTAATACAGAATGTTCTCAGGAGTATTGTCTTACTTGCTGCTACTTCTCCACTTCTTCATCCCCCAAGAAAATTCATCCCCTGGTGCAAGTTAGAAAACTCTCAAGTCAGAATTGAGTACTAAATAGTGCCAGGCAATTAAAACAAAAACGGAGGAAAAAAAAAAGATAGATGTAGATCTATAGATGTAGATCTATAGATCTATAGTATAGATATATAGATAGCCTCAGAATTCAATTCTGGGAACACTTTTATCAGCCTAAACAAAATAAAATGTACCACGCTACCCAATGAGAGAAAGGGAAAATAAAATGGCAGTTAGCAGCTCAAATCAAAGAAGCTAGTTTATATTCTCTCTCCTTCAGTTTTTTATACGGCTTCATTGTGAAAGCTGCTTTCAGTGAAATCAGCACAGAGGATCATCCAGAGTAAAGCCATAATCTCTGTGAATCAAACTGGGAAGGAAGACTTGACCCCAGAATGGAAATCCCCATAAAATGTGGAGGTAGCAGAGTGTGTTGCTCTGTGCTCAGATGGGCTGCTGCAAGCCAACCCCACAAACTCAGCAGCACAGAATTGAAGCACCAGGTCTCATCTGGAACACAGCCCTTAGGGGAGGGTGACATGAACTTCAACATATGACATAAGCACCATCTGTCAATATATTGTAACCCCAGAAAGCACAGCAGCTTCAGCACCTAATATCCACTGCAGACTTCATTCAGGGAGATCAAGAGAGTTCTTGGAAGTATTAATTCACCTTCTACTGCAATTGGAAGAATCATCAATCAGGAGAAAGTCACTTAAGCTGCCTTGTTCAGTGGCATTACTGTTACTCTTTAGAGACAGACAGAACAAGCCTGAGCTCACCAGAGCTTACATGTGCAAGCATCAAGATGCCCGAGTTTCAGACACCAAGGCCACCCAACAGTGTCACAGCCCTCACAGGGAGTCATCATTGAAGATGACTCACTTAAGAAAGAATTGCTGAGAGTGGACTGATGGGACACTATGCAGCTCTTAAAAGAAATGGGATCATTGTTCCACTCAAAGGATATCCAGAAGCACCTTACTTACTTATCCCTGCAAACAAAAGGAGGCTCTAGTATGACATACTGGATTGGGAGCTGGGAATGAGAAGTCTGTACAGTCCTGTGTTTCCATGTTGATTGATTCAGAGCAGCACTGTCACAACGTTTGGATTCACTTTTGAAGAGCATGAGAAGAATACAACAGGTATTTCAAAGACCAGAATAAAATGAAAACCCAATGACTGAGACCATGAATGAGCTTCTTAAGGGAATGAAAGATTAAACAGGTCAATAAGATTAAAATTATATGCGGAGTATTAATTCAAACCTGGAGAGTGAATCATTATTTATTTAAATGAAAATGATGAGATTTTTTCTAATTGCTAAGATTTGTTTAAAGTCCATTAAAAACATATCTAACAAGCAGGTACAAGTAGAAACTTGGCTTCATATCCACAAAACTACTGAAGAAGATAATGACTGATCAGAAGGGACAATTGGTCTGTGTTTCCAAATGGACATAGGGAGAGGCTGAATATATCTGTGACTGAGGCAGGAATGGTTTATCTTATTTTGAGATGGTACCATGCTTAAACCCAGTGAGGTGCTACCACTGGGGCAATAAGAATAAAGGCCTTCATTGCAGATTATCATCATCACCTGCCTATTCATCTAGAATGATTATTTACATTAAGAAAAAGGCTACAAATACATGAACACATGGCAAACTTAAATCACTAGAGCTGCACAATCCCATTCACCTAGCAGTTAAGCAGAACTGCTGCTGATATAGCACAAATTTCCAACATGAGCAGAAATCTGAAAATCGCCCTCTCAGGGCAGACTCTACCTAGACATTTTGCCACAGTATGTGTATGTTGCCCTCAGAAAAAAATCCATCAACAACATTATGAAGCTTCACAGGAGAATTAAAAAAAAAAAAAGGGAAAACAATTCCAGCTGAAAGTTGTGAACATTTCTCTTCTGCACAAAAAGTTCAAGAAACGTTGTAACAACTGTATGAGATCAATGAAAGACAGTAGAAAAAATGCTCCAAGAGAAAAATCTCAGTTGATATGGAAAAACACAGAGTATAATTTAACAATCCAGAAGCAACAGATCCCAATAAACATATCTTAAGGGTCTACACGTAAGGTATATTCCAAAAGGAAAAAAACAGCAGCTAGAGCAATTCACTGGAATTACATTCCCACTGAGGATAAAAAGTAGGCTAAGGAAAAAAATCAATTCAATCTATAAAATAAATTTAACACTAAGTGGATATAAAATGGGCATATGTAAACATCAACAAAGAACTATACAGAGCATTTTAACCATTAATGGCATAGCAGTTTAGAGTAGTCAGAGAAGTAGTATGGGGTAAACATCAACAAACAACTATACAGAGCATTTTAACCATTAATGGCATGGCAGTTTGGAGTAGTCAGAGAAGTAGTATGGGGTGAAAACCCTGAACAGCTGCGTTTGAGAGCTAAACCCCTTCATACACCGTTCAGTGACAGAGGACCCTACAACTGCAAACACAACATTACACTGGAGACAAAGAAGGCTCTGTCAAGGCATAAGGAGCCCCAGGACTTGGAATCCGTTTGAACTTTTTGGCATTTCCATTGCTTTGACACAATTTTGCTGAGATATCAACCTGTGGGGAAGCCAAAATTCAATGTTGAGAAGATAAGGACAAAGTCCTATGGATGATGAAAGATCATGCCTGCAGCTGAATCCAGCCCACTGCACTTGAGGTCCAGAATCACAGTGGGGAAGACTTCTTAGGTAATAGCAGGTGTGCTAGGGCAAGCAAAATAATTAATTATAAATTATAGATTTTATAGATTTTTTATATTGACTAGATTTTTTATATTGACTAGAAACAGAGTTATTTTTAAATATTATCTGGGTTGGACACATTATTCTGTCCTATGAAAATTACAGCTAGTCAGTTTGTGTACAAGGGATATTGATACATTACTTGATACAGAAAAATATGATGGCAATGCTGACCATGCAGCTTTACAAAGCATAACTGATACCTGATTAAAGAAAGATAAAAGGTCAACTGAAATCTACAGAGGGAAGCAGAAGACAGGACATAAGAAGAATGAGGAACTCTTCTGTCTGGAGAAACAACTGTGCTCTGTAAAGAGAAACAGGTCAAGTGGTTCAGGCTAGCCAGAAAAAAAAAAAAAAGCCACAAAGAAAAATATCTGTGAACTGAAAAGTCATCCTTAATCCTCATAAACTCTGGAGAAACCCAAGCCAAAAGACATTTTGAGAGAAAACCAAAGTTCAGAAAGAAATTCCCTACTGAAGAAATTTAACAAACTGTCAGGAAAATGTTTCATTTCCATATAATTGCAGCTAGAGTTCTCCACATGTCCTTAAGGAAATATTTGTGTCATATGTATTTCTCCCCACCCTTCAGCTCACAGCAGCAAGCCCTAAGCAAAATCCTGCACAAGTGGCTGGGCTCCACATTTACTGCATTGGCCTAAGGATCCCATTGTTTAGAAAAACTATAAATAAATACAGAAGAGTACACAAATACGTATTGATATACTGGACACGTTTGTACAACTATGTGCACCTAAGAATCATCAAAAAAGTGTTACTCTCCATACTTTGCCCCTTGCTCTAAAATGGATTTTCAGTGAACAAAAGCAATATTTAAGACTACCATTTAAAATAAATAAACATGCACATTTCTAAATTAATTGCAATGCCACAATACAACCTAAATAGGCAGTTCACTAAAATTTATCAGAATGAATTTGATAGTATAATGTCTTTAAACTCAATGTACTGTATGAATGGCAATTCTACTTGAGTAAAATCTGGCTGTATGAGAGAGCCTGGGCTATAAGTGAGTTAATTATGATATAATGAATGTTCTTCAGATACGAAGCAACACTGGTAAATTGCTACAAACTTGCTACAAACTTAGCTAAAGAGGCTCTTTGGTACAAAAACCTGTACAAAATCTTTTTCTCATAGGTAACTAGTTTCACTGATCAAAAGACTTATTTTGAAAAGCCCAGTTATAAAGACTGGGCTTTAGAATCCAGACAAGAATCATTTAATGACCCATTTTTGGTTTTAGCACAACAAAACCAATCCAGCGGGTTTCATCTTTGTTAAGTCACTTTTATCTTAGAAGATAACTTCTAACAGCTGATCACTGAGGTTGTCTTGTGACAGAATACTAAATACCAATCAATTAAGTGACTCTCTTTACTTCTGTAGGTTTTGAATACTTAACCTCAAGATGCAAAACAAACTCACTCTCCATGTACAGCAGGCCTGAGGAAGATCTTAGACGTGCCACTAACCTTTTCTGGAGCTTTCTGCTTCTAACAAAATTTGATATTATCAACTTAAGACATGGAACTGATGCAAAATCTTTAGAACTGTTAATGTAATACTGTAGAAAAAGGTTTATGTCATGCACAGTAACACCTGGTTTAGACAGCTTACATTACCTTACTAACACTGAACATTCATGCAGAACATGTTGCAGTCTGCCCCAGTTTACTTATCAGGCTTGTCAGACATTAAATTCTATTAGATATGAGTTTGGTATCAGACACAGATGTTCCATTTTTCTGTACATCATTACAAAGATCTATCTTTTTTTTTACGACTTACTGAGTTTGGGATTTTTGGGGTTTTTTTTACTGAGCCAAGGCAAGTCAGGCAAAGAGAATATATGTGTATTAGACAAGCATGAATATAAGCCATGTCTACCACTAAACAGAGCCCAACAACTAAAATATGAATAGTTAAAGCTAAGGAAACTTTTAAGGTAGAAAACCAACACAACAAGTACCAATGGCAAGAATGCTGTAACCTCCATGGCTGGGGCCTTGAGTACATTTTCTCAGAGTTCTGTAGCTCTTTCCTTGGAAGGGATGGATAGAGAAAGAACTGGTGCTGAATGATTATCCTGTTTGCAAGAAAGAAAATCTGGCTTCCAGAGGAACAGCAGCTCAGAGATGCTAACACACCAAAAGGTGGACAATCAGAGTTTGTCTCCGTCAATTTAAGCCCACGATAGAAAAATGTGACAACCACAAAAATGCTTTCTGAGGGCACTTGAACAAACATTTTGGAGATCCATGGAGAATAATATGTGGTTTCAATTTTTTTTTTTTTTTTTTGTAGACCAAATTTATTTCTAGATCTTCAATCTTTTTAATGGACTGGCTATAGATTTTTTTTTTAAAAAAATCTGCATTCGGCCATAGAAGGAGAGAGACTTGGAAAGAAAATGTTATACCTACTAAGCATCTACAAGTAGGAAAAACCCCCCAATCTTGCATCTTTTATTGGGAAGGCATTCTGCTGTGATTACAAGGTTTGTTCTTTTCACTAGAGAATCTCTCCACTGAGATTCAATAGACAAGATAGAGTGCATAAAATCCAAAATATGAGTGTACACAGAACCTAATAAAACCTGCTAAGTCTTTTTTCAATTAGAAGACTGATGTGAGGACATAGAGAAGTAAATTTTTTCAAGTCTGTACAAGCACAATCTGAAATGCTTCCTTTTAAAATAATGTTCCAAGGACTTAGAAATACATGATCATGTAGAGTGTCACAGAGAAGCAAACTCTAGTGTCCTGTTTGAGTAGATACAGAAAAGCACCTTCTGTAATTTGTCTGTGGAAAACAAGGCGAGTCCTTTCCATTCTCTCTCTGCTGGGGAGCTGGCCAAGGGCCCGGCCCATCCCATCCCCACACCCACGTGTTTGGCGCCGCGCTTCGAGCACCAGGAGCAGCGGGTGCAACATTGCCCAGGAGGAGCTGGTGCCACCAGGGAACGCCACCCCCTCGCACCCCCTTTTTTATTTTATTCTTAAGAGCAGGCTGGCAGGCACATGGTTTGCGGTGGGGATAATTAGCAAAAGCAGCAGGGGGATGCTTGCCAATAAACACCCAGATTTGAGGTTAAGCAGCTGTAAATCTGCATTAATCGTTTCAGGAATTCAGCTATTTACAAAAGCTTTTAAAGAGCAAACAAATAAGAGAAGGGAAGGGAGAAGAGACAGGAGAGGAGCCGATCCGTCCTTACCTTCACACTGCTTCCCTTCCCCTTTGTAGCCCGGCTTGCAGATGCATTTGTAGGATTTTGGTGTGTTTTGACAAATTGCGTCGATGTGACAGTCATCCGTAGCTTCGGCGCACTCATCAACATCTGGAAGCACAGAAGGAACCCCAAGGGGACAGATAAGAAGGAAGACCTGAGACAGAAAACACCAAGGATAGATACTCCCCTTGAAGATATTTGCCTGCCTGCCTGCCTTCCTAGTGTCATGCTGGAAATGAGAACATCTAAGGATAAGTAACTAAATCAGCCAGTGTGATATTGTCCTCAAGCCACTTATAAGCACTGCTCCACCGAGCTGGAGGGACTCGATCTCACATTGCTGCACTATTGATTAAATAGTTAGGCGCTAGAAATTAGCTTCTGCTGTATGTCTGCTAAATAACTGGAGACCCACATCTTAGTAAAACAAGAGAATACTTAAATTACCTATAAGAGGAGAAAAAAAAAAAAAAAGACCACTTGCATGTCCTAGCACAGAGATTTTCCTTATTTATAAAGATAGACCCCAGTTTAAATAAACTATGCTGGTGGGGGAACGGGAAAAAGAAATATTTGAACAGCAAAACCACATTAATGCTTTTTACTGAGAAGCAAAAAAATAAATAAATGGATGACCATATGAAACTCGGTAAGGTAGAGTGGAGGAAAGCAACCTGCAATAACATCATCTACTTGGACTAACACTCATTTAGGAGAAAAAAAGTCCCAGCAGTGGTCCCGGCCCCTGTTCGGGTGGGTGCCTTACTGGGTAAGTCTGACTCTGAAAGGAGGGACCCAGACCGCTTGTTTTCAGAGTAGGAAGCCTTTACAAACATTTCCGTGACGGGCATTCCCTTCGGACTTAAGGAGGATGGGGAGGGAGAAGAATGGGACAGAGTCGATATTTGGTAGTCGTGGGAATTTTAATGAAGTGAGCATAGGAGGAAAAAGCCAACTCCGACCTATTGAGGGATGGGGTGTGTGGGAACATGGGAACACTTAGAGCCCTGCCTAGGCTGCCCCGCCCCCGCAGCTCCAGACTCGGGGGGCAGCGATGCCACCGCAGCCCGGGCGCAGCGGCCGTGCCGTCAGCCCCGCACCTCCGGGGGGCTCCTCCCGCCTCACGCCACAGCCACATCTGGGGCTCCCGGGGGGACACAGGCAGGCGGGGGAGCGGGACCCGCAGAGCTGCACAGGGCACAGCCCCCGCTTTATGGTCAGGAAGCACCGAGGAGACAGGGGTGCCGCCGAGAGAGGCAGACGGGCATCCAGCGAGAGGCATGTGCGCTTGGTTTCATGCCAATTAGATTAACAGATCCTCAAAAAGGTGCACTAAAGTGAAAACACTTTTATTGTTAGCTTGAAATCCTAACGCTAATTGTTTCAGAAGTGCTCACTCAGCCATCTCCAGTGATAACACATGGATCCTTCAAAGTCACCGGGAACAGGAGGGGGCTATTTAGAGAGGGGAGAAAAAGCAGACATTGTAGCATGGCACACAGCAAAGAACTTCTCTGGGAGGTGCAGACGCGGGCGGCCCCGCGGGGCACCTCTGGAATCCCAGGGAGAATTGCTCGGACTCTATTGCTGTTGTTGTAGAGGTTTTGTGTGTGTATATATATATATATATAAAATATATTTTTTTTTTTAAGAAAGAGAGGAACAGAACACCGAGCGTCGTAATTTTCCGGACTAAGGCAGAGGTGCTGTAATCTGTTGCCTTCTTTCTTGTCCATTTGTTTATTTTTATCGCTGAGTCAGTTCAGATCTAGCTATGATTTACGTAAATTAGCTTAGGTGTTGCCCGGATCAGGCACAGATTCAGTCAAGCACAAGGAGAAAATAAGTTTTTGGGGGGTTTTCTCTAGGGTTTTTTTTATGCTTTGGTTCATACTTTCGAGTCATTAAACCGGCACCCATCTCCCAACAAGACCAGCAAAAGTGACAGCTGGACTCTTTATAATGCCGTCAAAAATTCAAACTGCATTGAGCCAAGGGGGACATTTCACAGCAACCAGAGGATGCCTGGGAGTCAGGCGTGAATGCCAATGAGTCAAATGAAAGGGCAAAACCAACTATGAGCCCCTGCTCTGCTCCACATCTCACATTGCATTACTCGGACTTTAATAACTTCTAGGCTGAACTTCGTTCATTTTGTTACATTTAAACCCCTCTATCCGAGGAACAGGGATTTTTTCCACAACCTCCCCCTCCCGCCTGCCCTCGCTCGTACTTCACCTTAAGATTTCTCCTCGCACAACTTCAGAGCCCGCATACATTTCTTTCAGAAATCACTTTGGGCTTGCAACATTCCAAAGCAGATAGGATTGGGGGGTGTTTGACTTTTTTTTTCTTTTTTTTTTCTTTTTTTTTTTTAACATCGAAGCAAAGAGAAAGTATAATTACAGCTATTATACTGATACGAGCGACGCTGTTAAAAACGCCAGGTCTTTGGGTTAATATGCAGACAGGGAAAACCTGTGAAGATATCCCAGCCAACGCTTGCTCTGCGGAGACTCCAGGGCTTAGCACAGTCTTATCTGTAGGCACTCAAGGAAAGTAACTTTTTCTTCCCCATCTCTCCCTGCAGAAATCCCTCGGCTCCGGCTGTGTCAAACACGCGAGAAAACGCCTCCCCACCGCAACTTCCAACACCCTCGGCGCTACGAGCAGCGAGAAGTGACCTCCCCCTGAACACCTTACAGCGGGCAGAGGAGAGCGGACAGACACGGTCCCCCCGGGGCCGCGGCTCCGCGCCGCCCGCGCCTGGGGAAGGCTGCAGGGCGGCGGAGCCCCCTCTTCTTACCTGCGCCCCCGCTGCCTCCCGCCAACCTGCCGGCCCAGGCGAGAGCGAAAAGCAAACAGCAGCGCCGCGAAAAGCAAACAGTGCCCATGATAATGATGCGATCCCCGGTGCCTGTCTGCGATAAGGGACGCGCTCGGGGCCGGCCGCGCGGAGCCGCCCCGCGGTGCCGGCGGGGCCCGTGAGGGCGGCGGGCGAACACCGCCCCGGGCCTGCCCCGCCCGCCCATCGCGGCTCCGGGACACCCCTCCTGCACGGAGCACTCCGCCCCGGCCGCCCTGTGGCGAGGGCGGCACCACCCTCCCGCAGCCGCCCTCTAGGGCCCCAAGGGTCGCTTCCGTACCGGTGAGGGGACACGAACTGGCCTAGGGAAGGTACCGGGAGCAGTGAGAACACTGCCTGCACAGCCACATCAACCTTCCCCTGGCAGGATGCGTGGTTTGTTCCAAAGCTCTTCCACATGTACGTCCAAATACAAATACATCCAAAATATCATGACTTTTCTGCAAGTCTCTTCCTATACGAAAAGGCAGGATACACTGTTTAACTACATGGAAAGGAGTAAAGTGCAGAGCCCACAAAAGAGCATACAGCTGTGGATGTCGAGCTGTGCACTCTTCTTCAGGTGGGAGTCAATTGCATTGTAGTTGGCAGGATTCCTGAGCCAAACACAAAACAACTAGAGAGACCCTTCTTTGGAAGGGAGGCACCTTCCAGTTATTCCCATCTTTCCTGCTGCACTTAACACAAAAATATTCTACCAGAATATGCCTTTTCCCCTATCATAATACTCTGTCCTCTCTTAGACAGAGGTTTTGTTTAGATTGCTAAAACAGGCATTTTTGCAGTCTCCTCCTGTTCTTTCTAAATCAGAGCTTCCATACATCAATATAGGGGGGCTGACTCTACTGCAGGGGCTCTTTAACTCTCAGCTACTTCAGCAAGAATGCCCAGAGCAACCTAATGCAGACACATTGAAAAGGTGACATCTCTTAATGGTTCACCCTTTCAAACTCTTCACATGCACTTAAACGATAAGCCAGGTCACTTTCACCATGTATTATTATACTCTGTGCAGTGCTGAAAATCTTCTGAGTGAAGTGGAAGTGGACTGGCAATAAAAGATAGTCCCTCCTGTGAGTGAGGAGGGTAAGAAAGTTGCTGGAATACTGAGCACACTGACTCTGTTTCACGTGTCCACTAATGAATGTACTTCCATCTGCCATCCTGAAAGAGCAGAGAGGCCTTTCCTTTGCAATAAAAAACCTTGTGAAGTGTTGCCTTGTGCATTTGTACTGACTCAGACCTCTGAAGAAGACGGCAATTATTATTGGTTTTAAAGAGTAAGGTATTTTATTATGGAAGTTCATCTTCATAACAACGTATGCAGAATATGACAGACAATCACTATAAACACAAAAAGGTTCATGAAAACAAAAGGATGACTATTTACACTAACTTACTACCATGAACAATGAAATACCTGAAACGGTTGAGGCAGTAAATATTCCTTTCATGTCTTGAGAGATTATTGAACAATAACTTGACATTGTACTGACACATACCAACAGGGGTTCAAGATGTTTAGATAGCCCTGACCAAGCTGTACACTGCAGGAGGCCAAAAAATGTTGGCTGTACACTTAAGTGAACTATGTCTCTCTGTTGTTTTAACTCATGAAATTGATCTCTTACAGGGAACTTTAGGAAAAATGTTTCAGTATGAAAAAACAAAACCCTCTACAAGACAATGCTTTGATATCTAAAGCAGTGATCTTATCCAGAATTGTCTCAAATGGCTTCTCTGCTCCCCCTCACAGTTGCATCTAAACAGAAATCATGGATGAAGCAAAGAGTTTCACATACTGCTTTTAGGTATTTTAAAATCCTAAAATCCGGTCTGTGAATTACTGCATGTATGCAAGAGGTACTTGCCAATAAGCATATTTAGACTGTAAAAAATACCTTAATGTTTATATCTAATTTACAAATATTCCAATGATAGAATTGATGCTGTTGGCTTTATGTAGGAAATGCCAGTTACAGAGGTTGGAAAATGAACAGCAGTATGTAATTGAGCCCTTGTTAAAATGTATTAAAACCCAGAGAAATTCTTCTTTGCACCTGTCCCCTATACTATCTATTTTTTTTCCTCTCTCTGCTTCTACTTCTACTGCGTCTGCTCCTTTCTCTGTGTTCCACTTTACTGCACTTGTCCTCATGGCCTTCTCTACATTTTTTCTTCTCTTTCTGTACATCTGTGCTGGGGCTTCTGGTTTCATTTCTCCTCTGCCGCTCTTCACCAAGGCTTTGACTTGGACTTCTTCTTATGTGCCTTTGCCTGGAACTGCTGTGATTTGAGCAAGGGCTTCTCCTGCTCCCTTCATTCATGTTTTGGCTTCTACTATCCTCCTTTCTTTCAGCGTCTCTCGTGTTGGTGCTATGGTATCTGCTTGTGGACTTTCTTTCCCCCTCACAGGAGTTCCATTTGTTGTTCTCTGCAGAACTATCTCGCTTTAAAAGCTTGTACTTCTCCCTATCTTTGTCCTTGTTACCGTGACTACTGGAGAGATCTTCATAAAGTTTTTCCTTCCTCATTTTTGCCTTTCCTTCTGAATCGCTGCTGCTGCTGCTATCCTCTGAAAACTTGTCTTTTTTTCTTTTCTTAGAATCCGTCTTCTTTTGTGCTGCTTTATCTCTGCTGTCAGTCTCGCTATCACTGCTGCTTCCTGAAGTCTCACTGGAGGATGAGGAAGAGGATCTCACCTTATGTTTCGTGTGTTTACTTTTGCTTTTTTTCTTTTGCTGCTTTTTCTTCTTTTTATCTCTCTTTTTCTTTTTCTTCTCTAGACGATCCAATTTCCTTTTATTTTCAAAATAAAAGAGTGGCACAATCAGCCATGTTAAGATATACTAGATTACAAAGTCATTGTCTTTTAAAGTTCACTACTTCTGATGACCTGCACAGTAAATACAAATACATTCATCTTCATTAAAAAAAAATTTGTATTTTCCTTTTTCAGCAAAGTTTTGTTTTAAAACTTCTAACCTGGCATTATCTGTAGTATGTAGTCCACAGCTGCTCCCTCAAAACAGGAATAATATGATTTTTTAATTCTTTAATTTTCAAAAAGATAAGTAAGAGATGTCAATTTGGGCCTTGTAACTAGGAATAAATTCATTCAGTAGTGCTATATTTCCCCTTGTCAGGCTGCTCTGGAGACTTTAGAAAATCATTGCTGCTTCTGTTTGTGTATTTTGAAAATGAAAAAAATGCAATTAGTATTAACTTTCTATTAATGAGGAAAACAGACTAAAATATACGTCTTTGAGTTCTTTAGGCAAATAATGCACGCATTTCCAGTAACCTCTTTTTACACAACCAGAAACTTCAATTTCTACCTGTAAATGTACAATATTCACAAATCTGTGAGTGAATGGTGAAACTGCTTCCAGTGTATTACAAAAAATCCCTTCAGACTAATAAAGCCTAAAGGACCCAAATACTTACTAAACTTCAACTTCTAAAATATAAAGGATTACAAAATTTTCAATGTGTTGGGCCAGCAGAAGTTCAAACAAAAATAACATTTTAAATTACTCTAACTACATACACATTCCTTACTTAAAAGGAACATAAAACATGTCCACTATTTCCAGAGAATTATTTATTACATATGTGAATACCATATGTACCTACCTACTCATGAACCTGCTTAGCCATTAACCTTCCCCCCCTCCTCCCACTCCCCACATATGTGACATCTTTTATCCTAAAAGCTTGTTTTATCTGCAGGCCTCTATGGGATCTATCAGTCAGTAGTTAGTATTTTTGATTTAAAACATTTTGAGGTTATTTCAGGATAACATTGCAAATTAAGAGAGGAAAAAAACGTAGGTCACCTGGCACACAACATCAATTGGATAAAAGCAAAGCACAGGAAACTCATTAACTCAGACCCTCAGGGAGCAGCGAGCTGCAAACCCTGACACAAGCAAAGGGTGCAGCTGGGCCAACCTTGGCCTTGGGGTACAGGGTCAGGTTCAGTTCAGCCACAGGAAGAATATAAACTTTGTCAAGTCGTAAACCAGTGAACAAGAACACAGAATTTTTAATCACAGTAGAAGATACTGTAAACAGAGTGCAGAATTGTATTTTAAAATAGCAGCACAGCATCTCTAACAAGCCAATTAGTATTTCAGTATCCCAGTTCAACTGGAAATGTGCCTCAGTCAAAGGCATCAAAACTAGATTAAAATAAAACAAGTCAATTAAAAATCATGCTACATAATGCTATTTGTGGTCAAGTGTATGTTAAACTAAGCTGATTTTCTTCTGTACTAATGGTGCTAAATGGCACCCAAGAGTTACAGTGGTAATCATGGATGTAGTCAGAACTACTGGTGATACATATCCCCTTCCCTTGGTACCAGACATACCTTAGAAGTTTCTGTTTTTGTTTGGTTGACAGTGATTTTAAAAATTCAACTTCTGGATCATCATCTCCTTCACTTGTAACAAACTCCTAGGAAAATGCAGTAAGGTTCTTATAGATAAAAATAATATCTTCATTTAGAGTTCTGTTTTAAAAGTGATGCCTCTATATACCTTATTTTTGCACAGAGACAAATATATTTGTATTACTAAGTCAGCCTAAGACACTGGTTAGAACAGAATACCCACTACCAAGTGAAAAACCCCAACATTCTCTCTCAGAGCTGAGTAGGTGTTATAATGTGGGGGTTATACAACAGGAGTTATTACTAACATATGAAAAAAATCACTGCTAGGGAAAGAAACATTTCTGAAATAGTTAATAAAAATGAGCCAGGTTTGAAGCCCACGATTCCCCAGGATAAGTCACTTCATTGTTATCACACTTGGATGAATAGGTAAGATGCTAGTCCTGCTTGAACTCAGAGTAATTTAAGCAAATTACTTTTCTGTCTCGGTTTAGTCATTAGGAAAATGGGTAACACATCTACTTCACTGTTGTGTTATTAGTCTTTAAATGTGCACGAAGTCTTCTAGCAATGCAAAATACTGTAATCACATAATCTACATACAGTAACGCAATCAGCAAAGCAAAACTACTTTGAAGACCCTGAATTCCTCAAATTATGCACATCTGGTACACCACAGCTCTCCACAGTGATGTTTTTAATTTTAGCCACACACAGAGGACAAAAGAAGAAATAAAGATTAAAAACCTCTTACAAAGAAACCCCAACACACCTACCATAAAGCAAATATACTGATATCAACATGATTCATTTAACAGTGCCCATAACGCTACATTTTTTGGGGTACATAACTTTTTTAAAGGCAAGGTACATCCATCTGTGGAGACACAATGAACTGTTGATTTACTAAAGATTTCAAGACCAGCTTGTAGTCATCCCCTCTTTACTAGTGGTTTGACTATCCTGCCATATGAACAAAGGTTACTTTAAGCAGTGTATATTAATCTTTCATTTTTACACTTTTATTAAAGTACTTCAATTAGTAATATACTTCAAGCTAAGTAAAGGCAATTGAACCATTTTCACTCCCAAAAATAATAACTGGAACTATAGTAAATCAAGTAAAAAAGACCTTTCAGATATAGCATTCCTGGTAGTAATTATTTGTACATACTGCCTCAAACTTCATCCAAAGGATAGCACTGCATTACAAGTATGCAGCAGAAGCCCTAACAGCCCTTTATGAAAAATTCAATTTCTAGTCACCCAGAAGAGGGATTTAATTTATTGTATGTGGTTTTAAAAGAAGTAATTTACGATTCACCATTCTGTACAAAACAAAGCTGGAAAACTAAGTTTTTTGACATTTTTCTACTGGTATAGCTATTCAGCTTTCCTAAGGATATGCATATTTGAAAACATTAAGTAACAATTCACAAGCAATCACATTTAGATTTACAGACATTTTCAGCTTACTGCTAAAAAGATATTACCTGTGATGGATCATTTGCGGTCAAGTTTCTCCCCAGTACATTTTGTTTCAGAGCAAACCCACTGTTTCTCATCTCCGCTATTAGCTCCGAGGGGTGCATTGATGGCCCTGTTCACAAAAATCACAGTTTGAATATATCATTTATATCTCTCTACCTTTTTTGGACTCCACAGTAGGAATTCAGTTGAAGCTTTGTTAAGTAAAATCACAGCTAAATCAACTCAATAATCTTCTGCTGAGCAAATAATCAGATATGATTTTCTAAAACAGCAGTCTGAAGATTCAGAATGGAAAATAATTGCATTTTTCTTTAAGTACAAGGGGATTCTCTTATGTAACTTTGTCATGTTGAAAACAATATATTAGACAAGTCGAGTAATATATTTTTATTATAGTAAAAGAGCACAGTAGATCTAAATAAAGCACATTAAATAAGACTCAGGTGCCTCCTCTCCTATAAAACAATGAGAAAATGCACCTCTAATATGCCACTAATAACTCATTTTTCATAATGACACAAATTTCTGAACTTCAGTGTAAAAATAACCTTACAAGAATACATATGGAATATAAAACACATGAAAGATACCTACGTCCT
This sequence comes from Cettia cetti, assembly GCA_013401135.1. NCBI lineage: Eukaryota > Metazoa > Chordata > Aves > Passeriformes > Sylviidae > Cettia > Cettia cetti. The sequence goes on from VZUI01047259.1 coordinate 40,707, forward strand.
TACTTATTCTAGGGATTGCCAAATATATGTAGCCTCTAGACTGTTATCTCCTCAGAGATTTCTGGTTTTATTAGCTTAAAAACTATGCTATATTTTTCATTAGAGTAGGTGTTGGCATTAGGCACATGATTTCTTTCTTTGCAAGAATCTAACAAGGAGTAAAACATGGGATGTACTATGTATCATTCAGACTTGACTGCATAATTTACAAACCTTGTAACTCACTCTTATGCTTTAATTGAATCCCTGTGACCATAATGTCGTGTACTTGTCTGATAAGGTATTTTTTTCTTTGCCCTAAATATTCACTCTCTTGTGAGGTCACTTTCAGTAAATTTCCTTCCCAGTTCCTTCACTAACCTTACTGTCAATGAACTGTGTAAGGTACATCTAAATTAAAAGGAATGAATGTAAAACAGGGCATGGAGCACACATCTACTATTACTTCAGTAAACTACTGTAAATGATAAGAATAATTAGCCTTATGAAATGTATTGATCCTGCTCTGTGGTTTAAGACTTCCTTAGCTGTGAAGACTGACAAAACTCATAGATTTTTAACACAGACAGGTATGGAAAAACAAAGTGAGATTTTTTGCTATAGAAAATACATGGAAAGTAATATAGCACTTTCTCTAAAGAAGCAACCTTTTTCTTAGTTTTCCTGTATAATATATTACCTTGCAGAAACAAACAGGCCTACATGTAAAGCAGAAAGGAATAAAACAAAACTTTGGAAATGGTTTAAGGAGTCCCTGCACTAATGACTTTCTTTTCACAAGTTCTTTATTGCTGGGCAAAAGAATTTTCAAATAAGATACATTTAAGTCTTCCCTTGAGTTTTTACATTTTTCTTAAGTAGGGATATTTCCCATCCCCCCTGTACTTTACTGAAAGTGCTTTTTCTTTTTATGTGTTATAGTATAATTGTAAACTCATAATTCATGAATGTGTATAGGCCCCAGTGTCTACATTTTTGCATATTTCAAATTTCAGAATGACAGAATTTGGTGCCAGAAGAGGTCTTGATTTGGAAAGTCCATATAAAACCACCATACATTTCAGTCCAAAACCTTGTATGAGGAAGCCAAACAGTACAAAGCATAGAGTCATGAAAGATTTCTCCATACCAAAGAAACCAAAACACTTGACCAATTCAAGCCTAGAATACTTCTATTATTTAAAGGCAGTTCCTCCCTATTATTTGAAGAACCACTGCCTAATGAAGTACCTTAACTAACTTCTTAGGCACTCCTCTTCAGTGTTTCAGCATTGTACACATTTTGGTGTGTATCCCATACCTAACTATTCTCATTAGTGTGATTAGATCAATAGAGAAATGCAGCTTGTCCAAATCTATACAGCAGACTTGGTAAAGAACCAAGACAGAAGCCCTAACCTTGAGGCTCCCTATGAGTGTTATGGTCAGAATTGAGAGCAGAGACACATGAAGGCATATTGGCCTTCAAAAGCACAATTCAAAATTATTTTCCAGAAACAAACCTCTTTGGCATTCTTTGTGTATAACACTGGAAAGGGGCAAGCAAAATAACTTCATCTGTTTTAAGAAAAAGCTTGTAATGAATGCCCAACACTACTGATTCCTTGCCTATTAACGACATCAAAGAGAATTTCATAGCTCCACCTACAGTATTTTAGCTGTAACCCAGTATTACCATGATAAAGGATGGTTACTAAACTACTGTTATTCCTGTTTTGTGGACACGTACAAGCTGCATCAAATGCACCCACAGAAACTTGAGACTAAAGTTGTTTATTAAATAAATTATTCCTGTTTTGGTCTACCTAAAATTGTGAAGGAAACAGTAATTTAGGTTCAGCCTAGCTTGTGAGAAGATGCAAGAATCTCCAAGAAGCTTTATTGAGTGTGTTATTTTTGCTATAAATAAAGGTTCTGGAAAACACTAGGAAATGAGATTCAGAAAATAAGCCAACCCCATAAATGGAAGTAGAATCAAAACACAATCCTATTTCACAACCCTTCTGTGTCCAGACCCCAGCCAGGCATGACATGAGCAGCTGTCCAGAGTTGTTGATCATGGAAGATAATCCTTGCAGTATGGCATCTTTGCAGTTTGAAAAGCATTGATATTTTTGAGAGGATGAAACCGATGAACCTGCTTACACTTTTTTTTGAACAATGATACCACTGAGCTTCTCAGAAGTTCTGCTGCCCAATGACAGCAAGACACCTGTAGGGACACAGTAGGGAGAAAACAATCTCTGATCAGGGAAGTCTAAAGAGACTGTTTTCAACCTAGTTACAAGTCCAGGCTGATAAGTTCAGTTAAGACATCACATTTGACAATGGCTGCACAGCATAACTGAAAACTTCTATTACTATCTACTTTCTGCAATAGAACAACAATCAAGAAAATGTTTATTCTCATAATTAAACTCCTTTGTTTGGAATCAAAGGAATCAAATGCTTGGTGACTTTCTTCTCCCACCTCAACAGACTGCTTCTGATTTATATTTTAATTATGTTGATAAGCAGATCTGATTTTCTTTGAAATATCAGTGACAGGTTGAGGTCTCTCAGGATTCCTGGGCACAGCTATTTTACGTGACAGCACTCAGGTGTGTAACATACTTCCTTTTGAGATGCTTTTTCAAAGAGTCCTAGAAGATGCATAAATCTGTGAGTAAATGATCACATTCTGATTCCCACACTATAAAATTTAATAGGGGATTTCTCCTGGCTAATGTAAATGAGAGAGACAAAGCCTGCAAAAGAAACCCTAAAAACTGAACCTCACCTAACAGAGATTTGAAAAAGGCAACTTCTCAGAAGTGTCCTTGGCTTCCCTATTAAGCAGTTAAAGTTTTAATCTTGATGCCACCATGTTGCCTGGTAACCCAAAGTGGTAAATCTTTTCAGGCTGCCTTTGGCTTATGACCACACTTGTGTGCTCACCCTCCAAGACTGCCAGAGAAAGCAGTGCTAGGTATACCTGGCAGCCCTATGCTCCAGCTGAGTCATTAACTGTAAAACAGATGGTAAGACTGAGCTGAGAGGCTCTCAGTTGGCTAAAATCTTTGGCTATAATGATAGCTTATTATTCTTGAACAGCACCCATCAACTTGCAAAGAGTCACTCCCACATCAGGCACAAAAATCCCTTACGTGCTCTGAAAATCAATCTCTTCATATAGGCATTCCTTACAGACATGTAAGACAGACTGTGAAGAAGCTACCTCTGTGACCTCCTGCAGGTGAAAACATCTAGAGATATTATACCATGAGCTGGCAGAACTTTAGATACAGAAATCATATAAAAATAGCTGATTGCTACAACTTCTGACAACTAGTTTCTCAGTATTCTTTCATCAGCAAACCAAAAATAAGTTCAAAGTTACAAAGTTTCATCATCTGTTTCTTATTCTTCCTGAAAAAGTCAAATACAGTACCTTGCTATTTTTGACTATGATTGTCAAGGTTATTTTCTGAAATTTGCATTTTGATAGGAAAAAAAAAAGAAAAAAAAATCTTTAGAACATTCCCAGACACAACTTGGCTAAAACTAAACCATTTATCTGCTTTAGAACTAATTCACAGTCTTAAAAAAACTTTTTGTCATATAGTGCAACTAACTGCTTGCAAATATGACATTCATTTTTAGGCACTAAGACAACTGACAATTTCTTATGTTTACTGTAGTTACAGGAATTTAAAATTATGCTAAGGGCTTGCACAAAAAAAGTCTCCATAGTTAAAGACCCATCAAAGGAATTTAAAGGGGCTTTTTTTGGCTATTTTAATTCTCAAGAAACAGTGTTATCATGCAAAGAGGTTACACTTTCTTCCTGCTTACTTTCCACAGTTGTTCTTGCCGCACTAATTCTCTCTGTTATCTTCTGTTTAAGATACTATTTAAGGATACAATACAGATAGCTCAATTGACTCAAAGCCTTGGGGCACGAAATCTAGAAACTCAAAACATGCAAGGAAATGTGAAAAGAAGGATTCGAGTCTTCACAAAACACTACCCAGGTACAATCTTAGCTTGACAGCTTTTGGTGCATCTTTATAACACTTGTACAATTAAATAAACAGAAGAGATGTAAATTGGTTTTTTTTTTTTTAGGCATGTATGAGCATCAATTACACTGGATTGCAGAATAATGTCATATTAAGACTTCTATAATATATTGTAAATTTTCTTTTTTAGAACAAGGAGCATTCCAATTTCTCATCACACAACTGAGATGAATTTAACAGAATCAGTTTGCTTCTATTAAGCCATCAGGAGGGGAATACAGCTCTGAATTTCAATTACTTAAGTGCCTGCCTTACAAACAAGCTCTCCCACCCTGCATTACTACCCTGTACCTGTTCCAGAAACCAGAGAAACCCAGAGCTACAATTAATTTTCTATTCTGTCTGTACTTCTCTTGATGCTACAAATGCAGAGTGCATGTAACACTGTTGTTTTCAGAATGTTTTCTTTAGGAGGCATGGGCACCCTTGAAGAGCAATACCAGCTGTAATACACCATCTAGCAGTCCTCCATTAAAACGTGTAAAACACATTTTTCTAATCATTCAATGAGGGAACAGTATGCTAAAACAACTTTTCATAACAACTGTGATTAAATACCATTTTTTCTAAAATAGCTTCAGTGGCAGTGAGGACAGACTATCATGTTATGTTTGCCAGTATCACCAAAAATAGCAGTTTTACTTCCCCCTGTTCATGATGCACAGTCCTGACAGTATTTACCCAATTTACTGATAAAAGGTTTCACTACTGTCACCAGTACAGATAAGCAAACTGAATTATCCTTTACAATCAATCAAGTCTTAAATGGATTTTTATTATGGAATATAAATGGAAAGCAAAGACATAAGCAACAATAATACTGCAAACATTACTGCCATCTATGGCAGGGGAAATGACAGTAACCAGTTGTACTTACATTGCAGCTGCAGTTACAGAACTATCTGATATTTAAGGCTGTATGCATGTCTTGTTTTGTATTCTATATAAAAGTTACTGGAAAATTGTAGAAAATACTGGAAAAAGAAGATTATTCATGGTGTTATTTTAACTGCAACTATTTATTTATTTTAACTACCGCTCATTTTGCGCATTATCAAAACAGAGTATTTAGAATATGGCTTTTAGAACAGGCTTTTCTCCCTTTCTGAAAATTGTTCTGGCATGGGATAGCTTTCAGTTTATAAATGTGATCATTTTAATCTAAAACCATCACCATCATCACACCATCACACTTCTCCTGACTTAGTAAGAGAGATAATTTACGTGAAAATGTAAACATAGCAAACCTGTGCATCTGCTATCAATTCGTCAGCATATGTCATGGCCAGTAATCTCCGTGCTACCATGCTTAAAAATTTATGAATCAAGGCAAGATACTCTCAAGGCTTCTTTTTTATTGCTACACATCTTTTGTTAAAAAAGTAGGCCTGAAGCATATTGTTCTCATCCTTTCTTATAGGCAGTTTGGACCACAGGAGGCTGTAACTCCTCCAAACTGAAATTTACTTGCTTTTCTACACAATAGTGGTACTAAAGCCATGCTTTGCGGTGGAAAAGTGATAAATAAATTTTACCTAGAAAGTACAAAAACACCTCTTTTGAATTAACTAGGCTTTAGAAAACATTCTGCTGGTGGGTTTCAGTCTAGCACACAACCACATGAAGGATAAATATACTAGGAATGCAGAATGGTGCCTTTTCTGGGTGGTAGCAAAGACATCACATATGATACAATGCTTTTCAGGTTTTGCTTTAGAAGAGAAACTAACTTTAATATTAGAATAGACAGTTGTGTCAATACATCCATATACTTTCTTGATCTGTCCACCGAGTTTTCTATGGCTTTTGTTAATATGACTTAAAAGGAAATTGAACAAAAATGGAAAAAAAATTACAGACCGAGCTTAATCACACTTCACAGTCTGTGAACTTTTACTGAGGTTGTGACAGAGATGAGAGTAGGCACTTATTTTATCTAAAGGACAAAGAACTATTATCAAAATTATGTGATCATGACACACAGTAAATTTAGGCTGCCTCCACTAATTCAGAATCAATCATCTTTTACTGATAATTTTTTCATCTATTTCAGAGATGAGTGCATCCAGGCCGTATTTACACTTCAAAGCAACTGCTGCAGTTGGCACTGAGAGAAATCAATGACTAAAACCTCTGGCTTTTAATTAGCTCTTCTTCAGAGGGCCTGCAGTTTAACTGTATTTAACACTTTAGCACAGAATTTTGGTGTAATTTGCCATGCTTCTGTGATACATTTCAGAGAAACCTGAGTTTCCTTTTTACTTGGAGCAGTAAAACCATTTAACATTATCAAACTGCTATTGGAATCCATATTTATTGCTTAAATGCTAAGCACAAGATTTCTAATAGAATCTGTATTTTAAGCATTCACAACAAATACCAAGGGTTCTGAAATATAAATGGAGGATTATTCTAAAAAGCGACAGTTCTTAAACTATGTGAAGATTTAGTTAAGGTTCCTACTGTTCACAATCAAAGGTCTCAGCTGCAGATCACAAAGGAAGGTTTCACACACTCTATGTTTCTACAGATGACCATTTATACAACTATTCAGAGCTAGCATATTTAAATACCTTTTCTTGGTTATTACAAATTCAAGAGAACATTTTTTAAAAATTCCTGCATTCCCAATACAATGCAAACTTTTCTCTGTTGGGAAAAAAGGTACCATATTTGTCACTTGCAGTGACAAATTGCAGTGAGATAGAAACATAATGTAACATAAACATAGATTTCATTTTTTGCTGTCTCCATATGACTGGTAATTTCAATGATTACTCTGGAAAGGCATTTCACCTGAAAGATTAAGACCAGTGAAACCCACTAAGTCATAGACAGATGGAAGCAACACCCATAGTTAGTTCAGGGGCACTCAGGAGATGAAAAGAGAGGATACAAACCCCAGAACTGGGTAATGAGCCTTTAGAAGGCAGCACCTGCACAGCCATACCTAGAGTGGTTTTATCTTGGTAGACCACAAAACACTAGATACACATACACATTTAACCATTAGATTTTTACTTTTATTTGTCTGCATTTTCCACAATGTGCTAAGCACTTCACAGTATTTTTTTCCTTAGTAATTCCACAGCATAGATCACACATGGAGCCAGTCAGCTGTAAGATATGCAAAGTAGTCCACAGCAGAGGAGGATGCTTAGCACTCTCCAAGCTTAGCTTTTACAGGCCAAGAGTGCAAGAACATCTTTTAACCTTACCATTCCACTTCTAACTATGTTGTTCATACAATTTGAGACACTAGCCTCACTTCCTATAACAGTAATACCTTTCTTCATAAGAAAGGAACAGATCCATAGTGGGTTCTTTGTTCTAAAAACCATATAATAAAAGTTGTAAGCATTCAAGCTTTCAACCCTCCCTCATCTGCCTAAACCATTATTGAGCAGGATAGACTGTTTGCAGGAAGGAAGGGAAAGGGAAAAAAATTCCTTTTGTCCTAACTTCAAGACCAAGAAAGTCGCAGGCAATTCTGAAGAGGAATAACAGTATTATTTCAAAACACTTTGCACAGGATACCAAATGATCTCTGTTCCAATCAAGTCAATGGCTTTTCAGGATTTACAATAAAACCTTAAAAACCCCAACAGATGCTGCTGGTTAATGATAAAAAAGGATTGTAAAAGCAGGAAACTTTGAGATGCTAGTGAGCTGGTACACATTCCATATTTTCTACATGCATATGTACACAGTGGCACGTAAAGTCAGAAGCACAACTTATATGTTTATCTCGTGTGAACTTTGAAAGTTAGGGTTTTATCAGTAAAACACTCTGTAAATCAGTTTAGCCCAAAGAAACATTTTGATTGCCTAATTTACCTTTGTAAAGGAGAAGTAAATCTTCTAAGTTGGTCTCCATAAGCCTCACAGTTGGAACATTCTAACACTACTTTGCAGTTTCCAGTGATCAAAGTAAGTTACTTTATATCTAAAACTAAGAATTTCATAATAGAAATAATGCAACACCAGGGGGTGCAGTTATCATGCAATAATTACACTCCTGGGAGATTACAGACAAGGCTGTACCCCAGGGGTGTGATTATCCCATGATAACCACATCCACTGAAATTGCCTTATTGCAAAAATAATCTCTATTCACTGGTGAGATATTATTCAATAGGTGCTTTTTTAATGGTAAGATTTTTTTTTTTTTTTTTGTATGCATTACCAGCTAGATTAGTAAAATGGTCCCAGAAGCAAAATAACCAAACCACCATGCCCAAGTTAAGGTACTGATTGTAACTATTTTTGTTTGCTGAAGCACAGCAATGTGTGTCAGGTCTTGAAAGACAGCAGAACACAGTTCTGTGCCACAGACACCCTCTGGCCTGCAGTGGTTTCACTGGAGAAAACTGAAAGCTGTGACTGGTCTTTTCACACAGAATATTCAACCCCAAATCCAACACGGCAATTGCCATCCAGTTTTATGTATCAAGAGGAACATTACAATGTAGTCTTCACATCAGATTAAAAGACAGCTATTCTTCTGCTGAAATGACAGAATCACAGCTTATAAAATTTATGGGAAAGAAAAAGCCTATATTGGACATGATGTGGGGGCAAAGAATGTCAGCAAATAATTCTTCTTTTTCCTTATGGAGAAACAGACCAGGAACTTAAGATAAATAAATCAGACATAAGTTTCACTTTCATTTATTTGCAGTCAAATATTTCCTCTGATGCTGAAAAAAATGAGTCCAAACAAGACATTTTGTTTCACTCTTTCTGAAGAAGCAAAAAATTGGAACAAAACACAAACTGAATTGGTATCAAGGCCTGCTACAAATCTTTGACAGGGAAGCCAGACCATTTTTTAAAACCTACTTATGCAGAAATTAGTGATGCAGTGTCCTCAGCACACCAGACTAAGAACTGTGAAGCCCAGTGTTCCCATGCACTGACTGGGCAGAGATTTATCACCTGCCAGGATGCTCAGCAGCACATGGACCAGAGCCTTCCAACACTGTGCTGATGCATGGTGTGCTCTAGCAGGGGAGAGTATTTGCAAAGTTTGAAGAATTCTAACCTAAATTTAGCTAGGGTAACTACCACGCACTGCCTAAAAAAATTATTCACTCAATTTGCATAAAAAGGACGTAAGATCGACTTCTATTAGGATGAAAAGATTATAAATCAGAAGAAATAAAGCACTACCAAATAAGTCACTTCAAAGCAATTAAGCTCTTTCCAAAGAATATAAAAAAATTCCAAAGATTTGCTCTTTAAAAAAATGTTTAGTTGTTTAGAACTTAAATTTGGTCCTTCTAATACAATTAATTTCATAAACTAATTGGGATTCTTGTACATTGACTACTGTACTAAAATTTTACTCTGGTTTCACCTTTCTTCCTCATTATATCTGTATTTCTCAGCTGTATCTTTTCATTTATGAGACAATATTTGTATTTCAATTTCCTGAAACACCAGCTAGAAAGAAGTATTCAACTACTTTCTAAATATGGCAGTATTTCCTAGCCTTTGAAATTACTATATGCTCTAATAATTTAGCTGAACATTTTTCAATTCTTTGAGTTCACTGCAAACATATTTTTACACATGGGGTTATTAAAAAGTCCAATTAAATAAATTTAGTACACATTGCAGACCAGCTGTATACTACCAGTAATCACTGCCTATCCTTGAAATCCCTATTCATTGCTCTGTTCAGAGACGTGTTTTAACCTCTACATTTTAGAAACAAACAAACAGCTTCAGAAAAATTGAATGAACTTTACCTGACCTTAGAAGCTAAGTAGTTTTGAATTTCTTTTTTCCTGGTGCTGACAACCACGATAAATGAAAACTGTGGACTATTTACATGTTTTTTATCAGCTTTCTAAACCTGAGGAGACACTTGTGACATGTGGAGGAGGGAGTGCTTGGGAAGCAATTAATGTGCAATTCAACTTGTTTCACAAGTGCAAGGGACCTTTTTAAGCCTAATCATCAGTTCACAAAACACAAAACAGTTTCTTAAAGAGATGATCTCATAAAAAGTCTCTGTCCCTTCCAAAGTAGCATTTGTTGGAGTTCTAGCCAGTCTAAAGAACAGTGTGGCAATGGACATTTTTGCAGTACTATAAAGCAATAAAAAAAATAATTAGGAATTTAGTCTAGAAAGCAACTTAGGAATGCATGCAATTACTGATAAAGAGAAACAGAGCTTGAGGAGGTGTATTGCACAGAGCAACAGAAGAAGGTTCTTGGAGGTGGGAACAGATGCAGCAGAGCTAATGTGGACCTACAGCACTGTAACAACTGGGCTGAACTCTCCACAAGTAAAGCAATTACTCCCATCCCAGCCAACACAGGACTGCTGTCAGGGTTTCAACAACAACAAAAAAACCCCAAACAGCCCATACTGTTTTTTAAAATACATGGCATATGCTTTAACATACCATGTGGATGAATTATGAGTCTTAGGAGAAGCAGTGAATTCAAGAATTTGTGTCGTCACTTAATTGTAGTGCTTCATTTACACACATTTCCAGAAGTCATCAAAGAAATGTAACTTAACTTGTTATTAAATCAGATGAAATTTTAGAAGGGTTTGTATTCCGGAGGCTAGAAAAAGCAGACAACCTTTTATATGATGTTGCAATTACCACTTTCTCTAAGCCTTGTATTTGGTATTAAATCAAGAACTTTATGCTTTACCTACAGTGTTTTTACATAGTTTCCCTGGAAGAAAGAGAAAGTAGCAGTATCATTACAGCTGACTATTCAAATTCAAGAACAGCGCCTTACAAATTATATATACAAATCCTGATCTGTCGCCCACCCCTACTCCCTAAAAATCCTTCCTCAGCCTACAAGGGCCTAGGCTCAGCATAGCTCACTGTCTTCTAAGTTCCAGAGTTGAAAATGAAAGGGCACTGGCACAGTCTGAGAACATCTAAGTACTTTTACACTATTTTCCTTCATGCAAAATTCATCACATATGCTAAATGCTCACTTCAGGCTTAAAAAGTTGGTTTGAAAAGCCATTTGGGGAACATTTCTTCAAGTGGGAAACACCCACAGCAGTCAAACGTTGCCTACACCTATATAGATAGTTCAGTAAGGTTTGCAACAAGCAGCTATTCTTCTACTGACACTGCAGAGTGTATTACACTGTAATGAATAATAAGGAATGCACATTCAGGTTTGTGCAAGCATGTACAAATATTTTCTGTTTTCTCAACCAAACACCCCTAAAATTTACTCACATCATTTGAACTGAGGTGTGGACAGTGAGTTCTGTAGCACGAAAGCACCTCTGACATGCAAGAGCTGCACAATATAATTCTACCACCAAAAAATGCTCTAAGCACAGTTTTTTTCTAAGATAAGAGTCATGCAGGAAAGTGATTTAATTTTATAACCAACTGAACAGAAAGGCTGAGCAAATCAACTACAGGATGAGTAATACAATAGCATAATCATCAGACAATGCCTAAAAAGACATGAGAGTAAGAGGCACCATTTCCTTTAACTTAACTCCTCCAGGTCTCATCCCAAAAAAACTATGTATCTACATGACCTGATTCTGAAAAACAAGATTGTTGGTAGGCTAAATATGTAACAAAACTAGGAGCTGCTACATAAAATAGATAACCTGAAGGAAGACAGAAGAAAAGCAGAAATCATCAAGTGTGTAACTGTAATGGTATCCCTGCGAAATCCAAGATGCAACATGTGACTTTAAAGCACAGTACACCAAGGCTGAAGACTCATCCACTCTACCTGGTGCCCCAATTTTAAGAAACTTAAAAAGCATTACAGCTTGGGTTAACTCACACACAAAAAGTACCGCAGGCAAAAAAAAAAAATTCAATTTAAATGTTTATACCCACTTTTTCAAACATAATCTAGCACTAACTGCTGTGTGACTTCATGTAACAGGAGAGCTAACAGAAGAAAAAAACTTGTAGTTCAAGAAGCAAAAAAAAGTCAGATGAAAGGAAACCAGACATTGGGAAATCTAGGTTTCAGTTGCTTGTCCACTTACACAATTACATATTTTAAAAAAGCACACAAACCTCTCCTTTTTACCAAGTGATTAACAAAGATATAATGATATATTCCATCTTATCCAAGCAGTTTCCTTAAATTTGAACTGGGAGTCTTTGACAATCCACTCATTTTTTCGTGACACAAATTTTATCACTCTGATCTAAAGTCTCACTGCAGCTTCTCAATTTTAGACAAATAGGATCAAAGCAATATGGAATCTTTTTTAAATGAGTTACTAATTAGAAAATTAGGTAATTTGAAATAATTAACTCAAAATTGTGGATCCTATACTTGAATTAACTGTTTTATCAACTCCCTGAAATATGATAAACTTAAACCTTCTAAAATGAAACATGATGACTCCATTAAAGATTAAACTCCTCCCACATGTCTCACCAGAACCTTAACAACCATCCACTGCCTACCTGAACCATCACTGGAGACTGAACTTGCATTGATCCCAGAGAGGCCAAACAAGGGACACTCTCGATCCGTGTTGATATGACCCCACTTGTGGCATTTAATACATCTCACATTCCGCACCTAAAGGCAACAGAGCCAACAGACACAAGTCAGTCACCAAAACAGCCCAACGGGCACAGGGAAGGATGTCCGTGTCACCAGGCACGAGAAAAGCTTTGGAACCCCCTGTTAAGAGAGTCCATGTGAATGCTCTGCAGTCAGACAACATTTGAAATACACCCCAGCCATCCACAGAGTGAAATTTCTGTAACTTGCCTGGATACCAAATGGCTGATCTCTGATATTCATATCATCCTTAGCGTACCTGTTACACAAACACAAAAGAAAACAATACTCAATTCACTACTTTTTTCAAAAGACATCATACACAAAACAACCTTTTGTTGGTAAGTGCACAACCATTTCAGAGGTATAATTCTTTTAAACACTGTTTTTAATGCGTTTTCAAATACGGATGTAAAAATCAAACGAAAATAAAGCTGAGCTTTATCAAAAAATAAAGAGTTCCAGGTTAACAAGTTTTACTAATTAAGTGTCAGGACGTGACAAGATCACACAAAATATATTTTTCACCTGCTCAAAAATACAACAGGGGAAAAAAAGGGACAAAAAAGGGACAAAAAGTAAAGTATATGAAAAAAATCCAGATATCTTACTTTTCTCGAGGAGCAACTTTTTGCCATTCAAATTTGTATTCAGTCTCTCCTTCTTGCTATAAAACAGAAAACACAGTAACTTTGAAGTTTTTCAGTATACAATTTAAGTAAGCAAGAAGAAAATGTAAAGAAATAATGTAATGAAATACCTCTTTTGTTTCCTCTTTGAATTTTCAGAAAGCATGCAAAGAAAAGAAATGATACATTAATTATATTTGTAAAATGCAGATGGGTATTCCCCCCAAGCTAAAGACAAAACATTTTATGGTTTATACTAATCAACAGTGCAAATATTCAGGAAGTAGCTTATTTAAATAGAGTGCACTTACAAATAACCAGCCTCTAGTATATAGCTATAAATTCTGTAAATCTAGAATCACCTTTTAAAATTATGTTGATTTGTTACATGAATAAAAACTTTAAACATTTTTTGCAAAAGTAGTAACAGTACTTTTAAGATATTAAAAAAAAATTTAGCCATAATTGCTACTTTGAAATTGCTTTTCCTCTAAGCTTAAGAGATTACTATTAGCGTTTCTAAAATAAAATAATTACAAAACTTGGTCTACAAGAATGAGTCCATCCAAGCATTTCCAAGTGATTTCATGCAAATGGGAAAGATGCATTTTAAAGGGAACATGTTTTCTCTTAGAGGGAATATATTTTCTTAGTTCTTCACTTACATTCAGATCTTGCTAAAATTAAGTGATTGATATGAGTGTCCACAAGGTATTTAGAAACTTACATTTATGACACTACTAAACAGTCATAGACTCACCAGACACAGGTCAGGCAGCACTTTTGACTACTGAATTTCAGCATTTATTTCTGGTAATTAATTTCTTGCTCTGGTATTTCCTATGTTTGACAAGCATCAAGTTGAATTATGGGTGTAACTTTTAAACAAAAGCAACTTGCTATTTCTGTAAAGAGCAGGCCAAAATACAGGTTTGTCTTGTCTGAGTCATTGCCTTGGTAAGGTCTAGTCCTCATCATCCAATGGCTTTATAATTGGCTAAAGAAACACCTTTGGTTGAGGACAGAATTTATGCTGTTTCCTGGAAAGATATTTTCCCTGTTTTTTCTCTTCATATTGAACTGTTATGTACAAAAACCCAGCCATTCTCTTCAAAAGAAATTAAAGCTGTGTGAGATCAAAATTATTACATACTATATATATATATACACACACATATATCTATCTATATTGATATCTATATATATGTCTGCATATTCCCATAGAAAGAATTTTAAAAATCACACCTCCTATCATTACCTCACTATGAACATGCTATTTTAAAATAAAATAAATCATGCTTATTTCTTTAGGAGGTTTTTAGCTTTGCAATACTATCTGCCCAAAAGCAGGAAACTGCAATACCTTTCTTTGCTCCAGGTGGGGCCTCATACATGAAATTAAGACCATTCTTCACACGCTCATCACCCATAAGCAACCTATAAAAAGAGGGCAGTTTGGGGTGTTACACACAAAACAGTCACAAAAAAAACCCCAAACCAGTATGAAATTGTTGTGATAACTAGCGTTTTTTCATTTGTTAATGCGAGCAACAAAATCTGAGTATCAAAAAACTTGAAAGACCAGTTAATGCTTTTGCATGATCAACTGTTTACCAAAAATCCCACATTTCAATCTCAACTGAAAAGCAATATGTCCTGAGTTATGAAAATTAGATTTCTGTGTGATACAAATGTATTATTATACAAGGTTACTGACTGTTCTGTGAAACATAGTATATTTTGAAATTAATTAGAAGACAGGCACAAACCACTTTAAACAAGTTCTTGGGACTTCTGCTTAATCAGACATCACTTAATGAATCACTGTTCTTTCCTACTACTACAGTCAATGGGAGACAGTAATTCAAATTGCTCACAGGAATATGACCTTCACTACCATGAAAACAAGACAGGAGGAGGAAGAATGTGATCTTAAAGTCAATTCTCACCTATTATCATAGGATTCCTGTTCTTTCAGATACTGTTGCATTAATTCTTCTTGTTTCTTCTTATCATATGAGATTTTCTGTTCTGCCATCCATACCTAGTTAAAATAATTAAGCTTCTACTTAATTGCAAAAATTACTGCAAAATATATTAGTGCATAAATAACTGGCTTATTCAATTGAAAATGCTTAACATAGGATGACCACCATTCTAATAGCCTAAAACACATTCTTTTCATACAGTATTTTAAAAGATGAACTTCCCGCAGCAGTTACTTTGGGAAACTCCAAGTTCCAACAACATTTACACACTGAAAAGGCAGGAGAAAATTCGGTAGCTCAAAAGGAAAAGCGGGCTCAGGAAATACCCTGCGGGTGCCACTGTCCTCCCTGCAGTGACTCTTGCTGGGCCAAGTCTCGACACATCCCAGGCCCCAGGTCCCCTCGGGGGTCCCTGGCATGGGACACAGTTCTGGAGTGGGCACCTGCAACCAGCTCGAAGCAGGCATGAACTACTGGGAAAACACGGGCACATCGTCACAGGTGGGCTTTTCCCGGACGGTGTACAGTGTCTGCCTGTTCTGAGAATCAGGTGTCGAAAAGCCTGAGCCAGGAAAATGTGACAGTCATACACACTTGGGAAAAGGAAAACCCGAACCTTCAAGTATTTTTGAACTATTTCCCCTGCCTGCTCCGTCCTCTTTGCCCGAGCCCCGGTGCCACCCCAGGAAGGTGAGGGCACTGCTCGGGCCGCTGCGGTGCCGCCAACCCGTCTGCCCCGGGCCACCCCCAGACCCCCTCACCTTTTTGATGTTGGATTTGGAGGCGGGGTGAAAGTCCTTCTTGCACATGAAGTTGGCGAACGACTTCCCCATGGCGGCGGCGGAGCGGGCGCCGCCGGCCCCCGCACGGACAGGGACAGGGCCAGCGACAGCGACAGGCACGGAGCCGCTCCTCGGCCGGGCCTTCCGGGTCGGCGGGCGGGCCTTCC
>VZUI01047262.1:0-14311 GCA_013401135.1 Cettia cetti
GACCGCAGCCAGTCGAGCAAACCGAGAATCCTTCCCCAGCAGCAGCAGGCAGGCAGACCGGAGCCAGGAGCCAGAGAGCAACTGCCCCCCACCCCTTCCTTTCCTGCCTTGGACAAGCACCCATAAGCACCCAGCAATTAGTTCCCTTGGCAACCCAATGGGGAAAAATTCCACAAACAAAAAGAAACAAATTCAACCCCCAACAAAGGCAATTTGTATGTTGAAGCTGTGATTAAAAAACCAGACTATTGCAATGTTTTGAATTATTAAGAAACAAAAAAAGATATTTCCTTGCACTATTTCACACACTGAAAGTGCAAGACAATTCCAAACTGTCTTTATAAACACAGAATTTTAACGAGAAATCTAATATAAACAAATAATCTAAGCAAGTATAGGAATCAACACTACAAATTCTGTTCATGCCAGTCTAAAAAAGAAAAGAAGAAGAAAAAAAAATCTTTATCTCAATGTGAACTAGAAAAGATGGTTATGAAGCACACCAGACTGATTTTTACCCAGTTTTCAACTTCCAGCCAGGACCTGCCCACTGTAATACCAGGGGCTTTCACAGCCTCAAGACTTTCCAGTTCGAAGACTGCTCCAGAATACAAGACACAGCTCTCCTCTGCTTGATTTGCTCTCACAACCACACTACTCTGTTTTCTCAAAGCTGTCCCATAGTGTTTGGAAATAAACAAACAAACTAAACACCATGACAAGGGCATGACTTTTGATCTTTATATCTATGGAGTGTGCTCTTATTTAAATTATTTTCCTCTGTGAGCCAGTAAATATATACATTTTACTGTGGAAAGTGGAACAGCTTCCACAGATAAGCATATTAGATGGAAGGCTCAGCCAACGAAAGCACAGGCTGCGTGGATTATAAAATAGTGATTTTTGCAAGGCTTGTAAATGAATTATACTTAGGAGATTTGCATAAGAAAAGAGAAGTACTATTCTAGAACTACCTAACTATAGACAGCCTGTAACTACCCTCTACTAAACCCCATGTCCTACACCCAATATTTTTATGTTATTTATTGAATAAAGACTGAATAGAGAAAAAGATGCACAAGCAGAGTTTGGCAAAACCGAAGGCGATCTTCAGATTTCAGAGGGTGACTTCAGACAACAAAAGACCAAACACTCAACAGCATTCCAACACCTAGTGGGAACATAGCCCTAATCCAGCCTTGCATGTTTCCTGTGAAGGAGTGTTTGAGCTGTCTTGTTGAGGTGACTCCTCATTCATTCGCATCTCTTCAGAAACACTCCAGAGAAAACAAGATTTATTTTTTTTTAATATATCTTCTTGATCAATTACCATTTAAATTTAATTTGAAAAACCTCAGCAGGTCAAGTAAGTTTCAACCTTACCTCTTTTACTGAGATCTTATTTAAGAAAGGAAATGGAATTAATTTGCTTCTGGTTACATACTTCCATGACTACAGCTCCTTAAATATACACATCACTTATTTCCTTAATAAAGCAAGTCTTAGCAGAGGCATTTTTTTCCTCAGTACTCACAGTAGAATACTTCAGCACTACTCATGTTCTACAGTGACCTTATGTAATTACAAATTGGAATGGCCAGCTACTCAGCTACATCAAACTGAGAAAGATTTCTGTATTCTTTAGAAATGAAAGCAGATATTCAAGATGTTGCTGAATTTTTACTGCAGTCTGTAGTTAAGAACAGAATTTCATAACCATAAGTGCAACTGAAATTTCTAAGGTGGTAAAGCAACACAAAAATCAGAGCTCTTACTGTATATTCAGATCAGCTCAATTGGGAAAACTTCCTTTTTAAACATTTAAACCTTAAGAAATCTAAAAGCCGAATTACCTCGGAAAACTTGTAGTGCTTGTAGAACAGATTAAAATATCTTAGATTGAATACATTAGCAATGAAGTCACAGAATGCTTGCATCAGGTTTTCCTGCAACATTTTGTGGTATATTAAATAATTGGTAGCACAGAGCAAAGCAGAAATGTATTTACAGAAAGCCAGAAATAATGCAAATAATTATATGTGCATTTTAAAAGTTCAATGGATTGTGGAAGCACCACCCACTAAATACAGCACATTCAATGTACCTCAAACACAGGAAATAAAAAATAGAAATCAGAAGCATGAGGTGAAAGCCATGCCTAATTAACCCCCAAGAGCAGCCTGTATGTTGTGAGTCCTCACAAAACTCAGAGTTAGAAAAGGGAAACACTAGGAAGAAAGCAAAAAAAACCCCAAACACAACCCCCCTCACACCCTCAGGAGCTGGACTGCACATAATAATGGAGGGAAGCTCTGTAGGGAATGGCTGGGCAGCTGCCAGGGAAGGCAGGAACACGCACAGGAAGTCCTGAAGCTTCAGGGAGAAGAGTGAAAGGGAACGGCAGGAAAAAAGATCAGGCATTAGAAAGAAGACAGACAGACTGACTTCTGGGCCATTGATTAAAGACCTAAATAGGAACGTGAGTAACAGGGGATGAATATCAGTGATATAATTCAGGAAAAAAGTTCAATTCCTTCTCATTCCATTAGGGAAAGCAGCACTTCCAAAAAAAAGACTATAAGGAATTGAAAAGGTGAAATAAAACACTACTCTCTGGGACAAGAAGAAACAATTACACAAGTGTTAACCCTAAACAGATTGCCAATCTAAACTTTCAGCCTGTTGCCTCTGGGTATACATGAGGAATACTCCAGCAGTGGAACATCATCTCCTACAGCACCCGACTGCTTCCTTCTCCTCTGCCCCCACCGAGCCCCAAGGAATGAGATCGGTGTCAGTTTAAAGCCCTTCCAGTGCTGGACCCGAGTACCTGTAAATGGCAGGCACTGAAGGCACCTTTGGCTCCTGCTCCTTCCTTCACGGCCCTGCTGGGAGCCCCCTCTCTCCTCTTGCAGCTCCCAGGGAAGGTGAGGGTCCTGCTGGGCTGCCTCAGGACACAGCTCTGCATCAGCAGCACCGCGCTGGAGCAGAGCAGCTCAGCTCAAAGGCGGCATCCCAAACAGCACTGGCAGTACGTGGCAGATGAAATTTTGGAGAAATGTTCTCTGTACCACGTTGATTTTTCAGCTGGCAATAAAGATCTCACCTGGAGCCACCTTTACTTTAAATGCTTCTATGGTTCTGCCATTTAGTGTCCAGCCTGAGAATTGAATACAACTACAGAATTTAATCTGTATTTTAACCCCCCCCCCCACTGATACAGAGATAGCTATTACTCTGGCTTCCCAACAAAGGATCCTAATTAATCATTTGCCAGTACGAAATGCATAATTGTTCAGAAATCAAGTTTCATTAACACTGGCATTAACTATTGAACATTGGCAGAAATACCATTAGAAGATGACGCATCATTTAAATTAAATGCTTCATTTATATTTTTTCCCATTCAAATTAATGCATAGGAAATGGGCATACCAAACTTCAGAAATAATACTTCTTTTTGATGAGGGAGAGAGTGAAAATTAATTTTCCACTGAATAAAACTCAAATTACATTTATTTTGTTACATGTAATTTTAGAAGCAGAAATACACACTTGACCCACTATTTTTCAACATAAATGAAGGCACTTCTGAAAGAAATTTCAGTTGTTTTCAAGATTAAATTAGATATCTAACTTTGGATATCTGTATTTGAAAAGCTCCACTTGCATTTTTATTATAGCACAATACAACATTTAGAAAAATATTTTGCTGTAACCTTGCCAAGTGACATTTCCAAAATAAAGTGAAGGGTTCTTTTTCAGCATTTAACATTGGAATTCACTGCCTCAAACTGTAGTGGTAACAGAAAATGTAAGTGGGTTAAAAAGGAGAAATTCTAATGGAGAAATGGAGTGTCTCACAGATTAAAAGGCTGGGTGTGCAAATCACTCATTCAAAACTAACTTCTATCAGGGATATCTTCCCACTTTCCAGCAGAGAATCCCATCACATGTGTCTTGCCCCTACTCAAATTCCCTCTGAACTTGCTGCTGCAAGTTTCATCAGCGGTGAGCCAGATAACCCTCTCCAAAGTCAGAGAGAAATGTGGAAGTTTTCAGGATTAAACAGCAATGTTTAATTGCAACTACAGCCAGGGTAAGCTGTGCTGGGAGAAGGTAAAACCACTGGGAATTGCATTCCCAAAATCCTCTGACCCATAAGAAGAAAGTCTCATGCTCTTAAAGGAGTAGAGCTGCTGGTGCCATGTCCCTTGGTGGCACCAAGGGTGTCCCTCAAGCTGCAGCTCTGCAGTGCAGGAGCCGGGCACACTCCCTGAGCTGTCCTGACTCAGGCAGCAGCTGCAGCCAGGACGCTGCTCAGTAATTAGCCAAGGAATTGACACTTTGCTGTGCAGTTACACAGGCTCCCCTGCTTGGTTTGCTCTGTTTTTCCTACAGGAGGAGAATGGGAGGGATTTACTGTAGGAAACTATCTACAATATTCGTAGACAATGCATATGAAAGCAAGTAGATGCAATAACAGTATATGCTAATTATACTGGAAGTTCTTAAAATATTAATAAAAAATTCAATATCCAAATCAAATAATGGTCAAATTAATACACCAATAAGTTAGCCTCAGTGTTATTTGAATTAAATGAAATTAATTAGATCAAAGGATTAATACCATGACTAATCAAGCTTTTAAACACAAATGGTAACAATAAGCTAACTTCGTTGGCTGGTTATATATTCAGCTAAAGAATTTAATTTGTCTTGGTCATAACTCAGCTTAGGAGCTTATTAAATATCCTTATTAAATACGCAGCTCCTCTCACGTAAAGTAGACTTTTCTCTCCGGCCCAACATTCTTTCTCTCTCCCAGCAGAAGCCAAAAGGTATTAAAAGTAATCCCTAAAAAGCAAAATTGTTATAACCTTTGTGATTTCTAACAGCAGAACATACCTTGATGGGAACTTTTAAGATACATTCTCAACAGGCACTTTTCCCTATTTTCCCTCATCAGTGTGAAGCCAGCTTTAAACTCTCATGACTCTTGCATCGCCCCCACCCTCAAGTGCTGGTGCTCACATGCACATGGCCATGGATTCCGACCATAAAGCTGATAACCAAAAAAGGGCTGGACTCGCTCTTACTGCTTAGGTTTCTCAGGTTAAACAAAATAACTACGAAATAGAAATAGCACAAACCCTCTTCCTGAACCATTGACATCTCACAGGCTTCTTGTCTGGGAGCACAAACTAGGGTTATAAAACACACTCTCCTGGCAGAGAGCTTTCTGATCCAAGTGTTTTTCCCATGAGGGACACAGGTCAAATACTCAGGAAGAAAATGCCTGAACAGCACCGCTACTTCCACCTAAGGCTGTCGTGTTTTGAAAGACTATGAAGTTTTACCACTGCCCCTTAAGATTTTTTTCACTACTACAGAAGGAAACGGGGATTTTTCTGTTGTCAAAGTCACCTTATTCTTGATACCATGGGCTTCAGGGAAATCTGGTAAAATGCTAATCTGGAACCACAGAACTTGGTACAAAGTTGAACTAGTGTCCAGGCTGGCTACTGTATTTCTCAGTGGTCTCCAAAGACATTCATCAGTGTCTCTTTCTTCTTTACAGTTAATTTTTGCCCATTGCACAGAGAAAAGTGGATAGGCACATGCTGTTCAACTATTTGTTGAAAAAGCTATTAAATGAAAACAACAAAATGGAAAATACAACCAGTGTGTGAAATTATGCAATTTCCACCTAGAATCTCTAGCCATTAGTAGAGACATCCATAAAAATTATTCTTGTCACTGCCATTTTAAAGCAAAATCCAAACTCATAAACTACTTTCAACAAGCTTCCCAAAAGGCCTGAATAGGTATGGTACAAAATGAGCATTTAAAAAAATCCTCTAACCATGTATTTATGTCATGGGAGCTACTCTGTGTTATGTCACATCGAATAAAGAAAGAAATACCAAATAATTAAAACAGTTTCCTCTAGTGATATGAAGTTGGCAGTTGTGTGAATAGAAAAAACAACCATAGGTCTCCTTTCTGTAACACTAAAATACTGTTTGCAGTGTGTCTTGTACATTTCATATCAACAGAGCCACTAACAATGGACTAATATTTGGGTAATTACCTCCCTTCCTGCTTACCCAGAGAAAGGGGAAGCTTCAACGTCAACAACTGCAACATTAGCTTCACAGAAAGGCAAACTATTCCTTGAGGCTCAGCCAAGCCAAAAGTATAACCCCCACGGCTTTTTATAAAAATACACCATCAGTGAGAATGGGGGACAAAAGAAGAAAGAAAAAGAACAGGCAATTTTGGAACACCCAGCATTAAATATTACCCATGGAAGCTCTGTTTCATCTGGTTTCTCTCACCAAATTGGGTAAATGAAGCGTAACATTCTAAGTCACTAATTTTTTGGTGGATTTCAGGAGAGCACTTCAAAGCTGACAAGACAGAGCTGGGTTCTCAAGCTCACTCACTGAGGTTTCTGGTCCCAGCACTGTGTTCTGAAGACAGATGTGAACTAAAGGTCAATGACTGCCAAGTTCCAAAGGACACAAACCAGATGAGAAACATTTACAGAAAAAAGGTGAAATCACAGGGATGCATTTCCAGGCCCTTAATACACCATAAATATCAGAACTGAAAACCAAAGTCTTATACACAGTCACATGGCAAAGGAATAAGTGAAAAATAACAGATACACAAGACAGGAAAGAGTGAAGTGGTAGTGACTGTTCAAGCAGATCTAGGAAGCTGGAATTCTGAAGGGTTTAAGTCAGTTTAAAAATATGAGGACACCAAAATGTAAGGACAGAGGTCCCCTCCTTTCTAGCAGTTCTGAACAGTAAGGTACCCTGGATCCATCCATATTTCACCAAGTGCTCCATCCAAGCAATAATATGTACTCATAAGTAGGAAAGTATTTACTTGAAATTTATGTTTAACGATGTGCTCTGGATCTGAACTTTCTATGAAACACGCCAAAGGACATTGGAACCATATGGTAACAAGCTGGGTGTGTACATCTGCTGGCTTCTGCATGTCGAGTGCTCCAAGCAATTTTCTTTGTGCCTCTTCATGACACACAAAATTAACGTAAATAAACTATTGAGCTGGTGTAACACTATCTGCCATAGATCCAAAGCTGCCCAGTGGAGAGTTACTACATTGCTTCTATTTTTCATTAAATGTATCTCCACTGCAAGGATTCCTTTACGTATTACTTTATAAATACATATGCAGTGCCTAATTTCATATAATGATCTTGCAATCAGTTTCAAATTGGTCAGTTTGGGATAATAAACCAAGGGTTTCAGATTCATATGCAGCCAGAGGCAAAGGACTTGCTGGCATAGTAAAGGTCACAGGCCAAACCAATCAGTTTTTCAAAAACTGCACAATAGAACAAGCCAAAAAGGAATCACCAAACACAGATTTTTCATATATGTGGCTTAGCATCCAAAACTAAACAAAAATCTGTATTTCACAAGAAATTTTCCCCTTCTTAGAGGGCAGTACACAGGTTACCAGCTGTAACTCACTAATGTCACTTATTGTCTAAACAAGGCATGTGTTGTATGAGCCAGTAAGATTGGCTGTAAAACCACCTTAACATGGGAATAAGGAGCTCGGAGTTACAGAAATTCTTATTTCATAGAGCTGCTTATCTACGTCAGGGGAAATCTTCATGCCCTGTCATCTTATGCATGTAAGAACTGAAGCTTGTTGAAGCAATGAGCTGACAAAAGGCGGGACCCTGAGTCAGTAATGTTCTTTTTTTGGTATAAAGAGACCAAAACCATACAGTTGTAAACATCCTGCAGGCTGCAAGAAACAAACTGATCTCCTTTTTGAAAACAGGGATTTTGGACAAAAACGGCTACCCCAAACATGAGTTTTTTCACATAAAAATCTCTCCAATGTTTTCCCATTTTCTGTTCTTGCTAGAATGCAGAAAAACTATAAAAGTTCCTTCTGAGTTTTAGGAATGTTTTAGTGCTGAGCCTTCTATAGGAGACTCTCACAAAAGCATTCTCTAAAACAGGAACAGGAAAAGAGAGGCTGTCAAATCTGAATAAAAAGACTTTGCATCCCCTATGTGAAAATGCATGTGTTTGTAAAGCACTCTGCAATTTCCCCGGAGGTTCTGTGCCAGGGCTGGGGTGCCCTGGTTGGAGGGTGCAGACATCAGCGTCCCAGCTGCAATGTTTGCCCCCAACAGAGGCACCTCAGGGTCCCCGGGGCACCTTCAGGGACGCAGCATGCTGAGCTCCCAGCCAGGGCCAGTGCCACTCAGGGAGCATGGCCCCTGGGACTACAGGCCTGGGCTTCACACAGGAAGAAACCCCCGGGAACTTCAAACCACTACCACCCGAATGCAAAACTCAGCAATTACACTTAAATGCAGTGAGAAATAAAAGCCCCAAACAAAGCAACCTGCAGCTCCAACAGCAGCTGAAGTGAAGGTATGGGGTGTTTTCTGCCCATTTGACGATCAAATGCTGCACATGGGTAGAGGCTCAGAAGCAGTGCTGAACATTTGGATGAAGTGAAAAATTATGGAATCAACAGTTCTGGCATGCATGTTCCCAAAGTGTGACTCATACAAACAAGAACTTTAAAGAAAATTTCTGAGGACAATGAGAGTGATGATGGGATGCCTCCAGGTTTAGCCCCAGGCTGACTGAATGCAAATGCATGCTTCCCCCTCCAGACGGCAATGCTGCCTCAGAACTGCCATCATGATCCCTCTAATGCTAAAATTAAATTTTTTTGGACTTCAAAAGCTGCTGTGAATTCTGTCACAGTTTGATTTCTGTTACAGACCAGAACCATGGGGTAGATAAAAAGCACCAGTTAGTGATACATAATTATTTAAGTGCCACTTTTTCAACTTTCTAACTGAATATGGATTTTTTTTTCCTGCTGTAGGCAAAGCACATTCTGATGTACAATGAATTCTGCATAATACACAGAGCCTCCTCCTTAGCTAGAACAAGTATTCTTTGCTGAGTAATACCAATTTCAGTCCTTAGATCCTGGTTATGTTAATTATTATACTGACATCAATGATTCAGCCAACACTTCTCTTGTAAATACTCTCTAAAATTAAAGCACACTGTTAAAGTAGTGGTTTAGTAACAACAGTTTTCAGTCCTATGGAAAGATTGCTGTGTTAAAAACAAGCATTCAAAAGCCTTTACCCAAAGACTTTGCACATATAGTAAAGAGGCATAAACATTTTTGTCCTATTTGACATTTCAAGGATATTCCCAAGATTTGTAATAACAGTAAACCAGGTGGAACAAATCTCTGAAGAGTATAAAACAGAATATCCAATCTTTTCTAATTACTTTCCAAAATCTTTATGTCTACTTCACATCTGCCTCCTCCCTGCAAGCTGAATTTCCCTCCAAGTAAACCCTGAAACAGTTGTTGCATTCTCTGACTACTAAGGAATGTGACATCTGGACCCCAAGGCACGCAGATGGCAGCCTCTCATTGAGGACACACAATTTTTCTTCTTCCTTGACCTGCTGCAATCCGTGCTGCCAACACCAGGGAGAAGGGATGTTCTGCTCTTCCGTCTATTTCAGTTCTTATTTCTGTCCTTATGCCTGAGGAAAGTCAAATCCTACACTGCTTTTCTGCTCCACACACAGGTCCTACTGTTCAGAATACTGGATAAATTCTAATGCACAGCAGTGGTAACTCAGAAATAGAAACCCCAGGAAAATAAGACCAGATTTCTGGTACTTAAAATCCTTCATCCCTCGCATTCACACGAGAAATAAGTATTTTTCAAGAGAAAATAATTATACTCGATAAAGGATATTTTCTTTTAGAGAAACAAGACTACCCACAACTGTAAGGCTGCAGAATGAAGTCTAGAAAAAATTGTGAAGTCAATTTGTATATACACCTATTTGTATACAGATACTAATTCTAGCAAAGCTATCAATATGGCTTTGAAATATTTTCCATCATCTCTTCTGCAACAAGTTGGTCTCAAAATAATTTCTCTTAAACTTTATCTTTCATATACACAGCCCCAAACCAAAATATTTTTTCTCAGAATACCTGAGATTCAATTTAGCTGGTTTTAAGAGATCTGAGACTTTTAAATGTATTTTCCATTTTCATATATTAAGGGCATCCTTTTATTGCCATTGTTGCTATTAGAAAAGCTACTGCTTAAAACCTCAGTATGTGTAACCTCCATGTAAAGTATTCTGGTGTTAAACTGAGAGAAAGAGTCAGAAGATAATGAAAGTACCACCATGCTGATCATGTACAGTAAGTTTTGGTAAGACCCTCAGCACAATCACTTATGACATCATGGAGAGAACTGCATTCTTTCAAGTATTTGCAACACACCTCACTTCTAAATCTGAAAAAACCCCAAAAGCCTTCATCCTGTTCAGAGTACAACAGTGCAGAGTATATCCTCTTAATGGAGGAAAATGTTGTAAACCAAACAGACCTATGAAGAGGAAAAATAATTTCTGATTCCTCAACAGAAACAGAAGCAAGGTCCTCACCTTTTCCAATGCGAGGACAATTAATTTTCTGTTAGGCCATGCTGAATTACTTTACCTGATAGACTCAAGTAAGTGCAGAAATCACTGAGACTGCCTGCCCTCAGTCCTCTCCTGCTCTCAAGGTTGGAAATCAGTAGGTTCATGATGGAAGATAAGGCTTAGACTCTGAGAAACCGTTTTTATGATGCAACAACTTGGTCAAATTCAGATATAGTGGCTACTGAGTGCAAAAATCAAAATCAACACAATTTAAGAAAACACATTATGGGTGCAATTTCTAAGCATCTTGCACTGCAATAACTGCATTAACTGTAAATGAATTACATATAAAACCAGCAGATATGCTGGGAATTTTGGCCATGAGTCAAAATAATTTAAACACTTTAGCAAAGAACACAGTGGTCTTTTATACCACAGCAAAGAATCAGAGCCTACATGGCTACTCCTGCATTAGGAATGAATGAATGAATGAGGGAGTTAAACAGTTGTTATTTTCAAAGGGAGAGGCTCTTAATATTTCACCTTGATGAATACCAAATTTGGGAAAGATGAAAAAAAAGTCAAGAATACAAGAAAACTAAAATGAAAGGCTAGTAACTAGTGGAATTTCGTATGGAAAATCTGTCCAAACAAAACATGTGCATCCTGACTTTGCAAAGCCTGGTGCAGGTTGGGACTCATTGGCCATACTCAAGAGTCAGGAAATAGCAGGAGAAGAAGTTCTTAATATGCTGAGTTTCAGTTTTGTGTGTGTAACAGAACAGAACCTGCAGATACTGAAACTTGTTTTCAAGCAGTGTTAAAACTGAAAGCAAGATCCAAACAAAAGTAGCAGAACCAAATTTAGGAAGACATATTACTAAATTTTCTTGAAAAACATGACATTGGAACATTACTAAGAAATAGGGCTGCCTCCTAGATAAGCTAATAAGTGCTATTTAGGATGCATATATATATATATATATATATATAATTAGAGAATAATTTATACTAATTCTGAAAAAAATGAAAAAAACTGCAATGAGGAGATCAAAAGGTGTACCAGTAATGAGAAGCTGACCTAACATTTGACTCAAGGTATTTTTAACAGTGTCACTACAGTGTTACTGAAAAGCTCCTGTCATGGGTGCCCAATGAAAGGTGATAGAATCTGGGGAGAAGAGAAGCAAGCAATGGCAGACAGAAAGAACGTGGGCAGAGACAATGTAAGGGTGAGGAACAGAAGAATGGTATCTCCTGAGCAGGTAACACAGAACAACCACTCTTACACCGCAAAGCAGCACAAGCTGCTGTAAGAATGAAGACTGGAGTTCAAGGACAGGATGATGCACCAATACAGCTTCCTGAATAGCAACAGTGGCAAAGTTGATTTCTATGGTCATGAAGCTATGAGAAAACTGGAGGGCAGCCAGGTTCCTGGAAAAGATTGATGTATGTTCCAGGATCCGAGAAAGAGTACTAAAAGAAACACACAAATCAATCTCATTGATACTGCATAAAAGCAAGGTTGTTATTCTGAAAAGAATGCAGAGATTAAAAAACAACTCAGAATATCAGCATGGGTTGATATGACATACACTTGGACTAGGCACAAACATCAAGAGCTTGATCAGTCTTCTTCAAATATTTCAGTAATTATCTCGTTTGTTGACTTCACTAAAGCCTTTGACTCATGATTGGCTATGGCTGACAATGCTTGTAGTGGGTTTTCTATCACTCTTAGACAAGCTATGATGTAGAACTCAATCAAAGTGGTTACGCTAGAAGTGAGAATAACATAAGAGTGGCTCTCCAACAAGAAAGGCTTACGGGAAACAGGGAGATTGTACATGGTATCCCCTGTGCTGGTGGGGACAGCAAAGATAAGAGCATCAGAAGGTCCCAGAGGAGGCCTGTGACCTTACACATCCAGAGTGTGCAACACTAATGGCCAGCTGGCCTGAGGACCCATGGAACACATCAACATGGAACATGCACTGTGTGTGCAGATCCCCAGAGGAGCTCTGAGAAGGCTGGGGGAGCACAAGGAGCTGGGAGGGGACACAGCAGGACATCTCACCCCAAGAGACCCATGGGGTATCCCAGACCAGTCCAAACTTCCTTCATTACAAGTGGCACTTCCAAGGTTGTTTTTAATTCATTACATCCATCTGTATCAGAATTATATGAGGTATTTGGAACAAGCACAATCCCAACTCTACTATGGACATAATTCCTGTTAATGTTTATGGACAACCTTCTGTTAGAGTACTAATTTGGCTGAGTTTTACCTATTCTTAGCATAGCTTTCCATTTACTTACACTGGACAAATAAGTTCTAACCTCATTTCCATCAGGATCTGGCACAGCTCCAATGAAGCCAAATTAAACACCCTGTTTTATGTGCCAGTGTAACAGTGGAGGCATAAGAGGACATCACATATAGCAAGAGTCCCAAGCAAAGCTATAAAGTAATTAATAATATGCTGTCACAATCACAGGTCTCAAGGTGAGAAGAAAAAACAATAAGTTAATTGTTTCTTAATGATCTATTAATACAGTCCTTTATTTGCTTAGGTATGCATCCAGAAATGTATTTAAGCAATTACTTAGATTCAAGTTGCTTAATAGCCTTGTTAAATTCTGTGGGTCTCCCCTCTTACAGTCATTGAAACCTCTTGATTTGGAACTGGGGGCAAGCAGAGGTGAAGAAGTCAACTGAGAGAAGGTTATGAAACTGCAACACTTGAAGAATGCTTTTATAATATGTTGAATGCAAGACAATCAGCAATGTGAGTAAGTCAGAGATGCAGAGTGAAGCTCTGGTGGGTCTCGACTACATTCTAGGGAGCACAGCTGTATCAAAATATCTGAGAGGAAGTATTCAGCAAAGACATTTCGCACTACAAAAGAAATTGTGTAATATAAAAATGCATAACTTCCTTTCTCCCTCAACCACGAATTGATGCA
Organism: Cettia cetti; assembly: GCA_013401135.1. Classification (NCBI taxonomy): domain Eukaryota; kingdom Metazoa; phylum Chordata; class Aves; order Passeriformes; family Sylviidae; genus Cettia; species Cettia cetti. The sequence goes on from VZUI01047262.1 coordinate 13,464, forward strand.
ATCTGCCACCTATTGCAGATGGAAGTCTCATTCCTTAAGTATCCTGCAGCAACAATCTGAGAAACTGATCTGATAAGAAAGACAATAAAAAGAGCATCTTCAACCCCTAAAATTAAAATGAGCAAGTGTGACAAAAAAGAGCAAACATTAAGAGAATTTAAAACTTTTATAAATAAAAAGCAATAAACTGAACAAAGAAAGAAGGATGATTTTATTACATTTTTAGAATGAATGAGGGGATAAATGTGTGATAGCAACCCACTGCATGAATTATTTGTATTTTTTACCTATTCTTCTAAAATAAATTTGCCTTCCTCTCCCTTATTGGAACACCCCTACTTCTGAGAACACAAATTTTATGTATCATTTTGCAGGAAATTCTTGGGTTCGGTGGGTTTCCCGAGATTCAGGTGGTTTAAAGTCCTTTTCCCTCTGAAAAGCCCCAAGCCAGACGCAGGAACAACACGGAGTCCTCAGATGTTCAGTTTTCATGGTTTTTTGTGTTGTTTATTATCTCTTATCATTTCTCTCTGTCCTGTGCCCAGCCAAGGTCTTCACAGCACGGGCATCAGGCAAGGACTCCTCCCTGGATGGGGACTCGTCATCTTTTATACAGATCATTACGTATCTATTATTTACAATTTCTTACCAGTATCTACTAACTATACTAAACAGGTCACTTCTACACTGACCCAATCCCTCTAAAGCTACTTTGTGCCACCATCACAGCAGAAGATGGAGACAAAGAAGACCACCCCAGGGCACCGCCCTGATTCCTCCATCTTGTCCCCATTCACCTCTATTCTAAGAACCCAAATGTGAGGAACTACACTACTTTTTACTACCCT